>JAAGNO010027778.1:13808-66015 GCA_033439905.1 Ceryle rudis
AAAGTGGGAAATCATTTGCTTACACATAAATTAGCCCCTGCGAAACAGATTTATTGAGGCACGGAACGTTTCAATGAAAAGAGGAGGTTCCACAATCACAGGATACATTTTGCAACAAAATGTTTGACATATAAATAACACTCGGGTGCAATTTTCAACCCCGCATTATTTAGCACTGAACTGGGGATTTGGAAGGAAGAGAGATGTGTAAATTGTTTTTTCAGTTTGCTTGTGAGCGCTCTGAAGTCTGACGTCAGGTTTACGCATGGGAGCCATGGGCAGGGGAGAGGTGAGAGCTGAGGTCTGAAAGGCTTACAGAAGTGATGTTTGTGGAGAACAGCTCTCCCTCTCTCTCTCCCTTGTACAAAAGCTTTTCTATGCCTGGTCCTGGGGATAAGAGAGATGATAGGAGCACTACATCAGAAATATAATTTCTCTTTCACCCTCTGTTACCCCAAAGTCCCATATTTCACATGCTTCTAAATGGGTTGGTTTAATGGTGATTATTCTTTGTGTAGGAATCAACTCAAGGCTCCCTGAATGACCCTGAAAAAGGAGGTACAATTCAAAGCTGATAAATCAGGCCTTAGCTGTGTGGTGGTCTTGGACAGAGTCCGCAGCAAGTGATTCCCAAAGGGCAAATAGTAGGATTTATCTTATTTTTCCTATTCATATGGCTCTAAACAGAGTCTAACATCCTCCATAAGAAAATGCCAATGTGTATTTAAAGCAGTGAGCTGGTTATTTCTAGCCTCACCTCTAGAAACAATTTTTTTCTTGTTAACTTGTCCTTGAAAGATGACAACAGTAACCCCCAAAACTCTTCCTCCTGGTCTCATTTGGTGAAATGCACCTGAATAAGAAATGGTGGAAAAAAAGAGAAAGAATTATGAAATTATGATGTTATCAGGTCATTCTGATTGACCATTCACTGAGAAATTATAACAGGATATCAAGAGATTTGAATTCAGATTTCTACAGCTGAGATTTTAACACTTCTGATGGTGAGTATTTTGCAGACCTTCTTTGAATAAATGCAAACAACGGAGCTCTGGATTTATGGACCTGAGCTGGTATTCACACCAAGCGATACTGAAGAAGATGCTGAGCTCTGGCTTCAGGGACACTCTTTGGCTGGGACCGATGACTGAATATTTCAGATGAGAAAGCACATTCTCAATGTCTGAGTCATTTTTTCCTCCTCTGGGAAAAACACAGCAGAGGTTTGGGGGACAGCAGTGGCAGAAGCAGCGTGGTGATTTCCACGGGTATTGCCAATTCCATCTGAAATCCTGGAAGAGTTGTTACCGTTCAGCTCCCAAACTCGGTACTGTGTTCTCTGACCCTCGTTACCAGCTGATCTGACACCCTAAGCACCCGTTGAGGACATGGCCTTTTATTCAAAGAAAAATACTCTTGAAGATGTCACCCCAGGAGAGTTTGCGCTGTCATGGATGGGATGTTGTTTGTAGCGGAGGCAGCGGGATGAGCAGGAGAGCAATGTTGCTGCTTCTGCTCTCAGTCGTTCTCCTCCATTGTCTTTCCCACAGAAAAGTTTCCTCCTCCTTCAGGATGACGAAAAGGAAAAACACTGGCAGAGCAGAAGCTGGAAACTGCAGGTGGTGAGGTGGTCAGCAGCCAAAACTGAGGGGAGAGATGGAAAAAACCTGGGATATTTCTGGGACAAATACTCAAACCATGTGCCTGCCATTCTGTCTCTGAAGAATATGAATTATGATTATTTGAGTGTGCAACTTAAATATTCTCTCTAGTATGCTCAGAAAGATTGTAATGGTTGCTTTCTGTTTTCAAACCATGGTAAAGAGTAAAGCATGTACTTAAAGCTTATTTTCTAGTGGAAGGTGTCCCAGCCTATGGAATGAGGTGATCATTAAGGTCCTGTCCAACCCAAACCATTCTACCAATCTATGGTTCTATTTCCTGAGTGATGCTTATTAAGAAACATAGTGCAATATCAGCTTGGGGAGATGGTTGTACAGTGTCTCCAGAAAGTATTTTAAGCTCGACCACAGCCTCAAAGATAATAACTCAAAGATAATAACTCAAAGATAACTCTTTTTGCACATAAAGTTTGCCTTTTTTTTTTTTTTTTTTTTAGTGCTAAGAACAAAAAATTGTATTTCAAACAGGAGGAAGAAGAAAAAAAACAGAAGCTCTCTCATATGTATACAAGGTGCTAGTGTATGCAAATTCCGCCATGGCAGAGATGCCAGCGTGGGACTGGTGATTCAGAGGCTGAATCAAGGAGCTGGTGACAGAGAGGGTGCAGATGACTATAAAGGACACCTTGGCACTGTCTGCCTGGATTTTCTTTGGCGTTCCTTAGAGGTATAAAACCTGTTTTCTTATCCAGGTTTTTTCCTTTTACATTTCACCATCTTTCACTGTTATTAACATTTCAAGGCCAGCCATTCAGGAATTACTATAGGTAAAAACCTGGATGTTTTATTCAAGAACCAGTATCTTCAATAGCACAGTATTTGAAGGAAAACTGCAGTGTTCAGTTTGGATGTATATAAATTAGGGGAGGGGGAGCAAAGTATCCTCTTTCCTGTGTTGATAAATTTTTAGCAGTATGAGACAGAAAAAGGAATATCAAAGCTTGACCTTGAATTTGTTATAGTTTTCCACCAGAAAAGGTCATGTTTAAAGAGTGTAAATGTCTCATCTTTCTAAGAAAAGCTGTTTTCACCTAATTCATAACATGTTTGCAGTTCTTAGGCTGGTAATGAACTGCACTGATTTTGCTGTGTAAGTAATAAATTCACTGACTAAATTTTGAAAAAAAATAGCAGCCCTGGATGAATTTGCAAGATCCTGGGAAAGTCATGAAAGCCATCAATCTTGGCATTCAAACGTTTACAGAGCGAAACTTTGTTTTACCCGAGTACTGTTATAATAATTTATACATTTCATTTAACATTTCTTTTACTTAATAAGTATATAATTCATACAGGACAGAAATTAAATTGTACAACACTTGGTTTCAATTTTGAAGTTCCTATTAGAGGACTTTAGTGCTCTCCCATTATTGCTACAGTTTTTCCACTGCTATTGGTCCATATCGTCTGTGCGTTGGTCAGCTTAGATGAAAAGCCACATTGCATGTGCTAAACCTTAATACTAATGCCACCAAATTAATCAATTCCTCCTTTCTGACTTCTGAACCTACCCTAAGGTGAAGGAAACACGATCCACCGAGGATCATCTTGCAATTAAAACAATTCTCTATGAATCAGCATGACAATGCAGGTGCTAAGAAAGCATCTGTTCAATTAAGTTGGTTTAGCAGTTTTGGGGCAAGTCTATTTTGCTTTTTTTTTTCACATCATTAAGCTTACATTTAATGCTCCCAGCAAACAATAGCTCATTAGTGGATTAGGGGTAATTACCAACAGCAGTCATTATTCCTAAGGCTTAATGGGCCAATTTGCTGCTGTAATAGTACCCCAGTATTGTGGTGCTCCAGCAGAAAAGCTGGGAGTGCTGGAATGAGCCAATGCCTTGAAGGCCCGGGAAATGGCTGAGCAATCCCACCCCTTCCCAAGACACCCCACCATGGGGTGGATGGGGCTTTGCTGCCAGCTGGGGGGTCCCAATCTTGCGGTTTGGGAGTTGGGTTCAAGCTGAAGGCTATCCACTTGGGGACAGCTGCTGGCCAGAGAGAGCTGATACAAGGACACTGCCCAGGTGTGAAGTCTCTTGTGAAGCTCAGTAAGGTACTGGTTTAGCTGAACAGCTGATGGGCTGGAGGAATCCTTAAGGAATATTTATATAAAATGTTAAGGGATGTTTAAGGAGCAAATGTCTGATCTGGCCAGAATGGCACATGCCTGCAGCATTACTGTGAGGAATTAGACCCACCGTTACACCATCCTCCAGTTGCATTCAATGACCACAATGAAGAACAAGTGACAAAAATGGTTCCTGAGCTGGAAAGCTGATGCTGTAGGAATAAGGATGAACGACTCAGCTCCTTCTTCTAATTCCCCAGGCAGCTTGGGCTACCTGAGGGTCTCAGCATCTCCATCCTCTGTACAGACCATGAACAGGGGTTGAGCAGTCACACCAAGGACCTGAGTGCAGAGCACTGAAGGAACCATTAGAAAAGTTGATGTATAATTGTAGTCCTGTTCGCAAGCAGAATAAAATGATATTGAGGGCTATGTTTTTATTGTTAGCATTATATTTTCAGTCACCCCTTTCAGCCTAGAGTGCCATATCATTTTTCTGCTTTTAGGAAGGGGATTAAAAAGAAAGAAAGAAAGAAAAAAAAGACATAATGCTATAGTGGAGTTAAGTGCCACTTCTTCAGGCTCCTGTCAAATCTAGTAATTTGGAATAATTGCCAGTGTCGGGTTTGGGGAAGGGGTTTGATGTAAATTGCCTCAATCTGAACTCATCCTGGGAGAAAAGAAAAAGAGCCTGTTAGAAGGTGGAGGACTGAATAGGCATCAGCAGGAAAATCACTGTTTAAGCAGCCTCACTTTAATATACATGACTGTATTTTATCTCCATTTTTCTTCATGTTGGTCAGATCTGGGCAAATCCTGCTCATGCTGAGACCAGTGGTGATTTCTCATTTATTTTAACAGCCCAGCCTATAGACTCCTGCTTAGCAGGAGGTCTTGTGGGTTGCTAAGCATTGTATTCATTACTGTATACGATCCTTTAAAACTGAGAAAAAAAGCCAACCAGACTTATTTGTAGCTCCATGTAGGGGAAAGACAGATCATCTTCTTCAAACACCTTCAAAAGAGGTCTGGGGGAACCTGTCTGGATTAGGCTCAGCCCTGCACCCCAGCCTTGGTGTCCTGACAAGCCTTAGCAGTGATATCTGTGTTTTCCGGGTAGTACAAGTGAGGATGACGGGAGATTTGCGAGGAGATGTGTCTGCTCCAGTCTGAGGCCTCTAGTTAATGTGGAGGAAGAGAGGATGCCCAGGCTGGAGCAAAGGAAGGAACCATTCTGGCTTTTGCCTGCTGTCATCTCCCAGTCAGTTATTTTCTTGCATCTGCAATTCATCTAAATTTTTAATTTAGATTTTTTTTTTTTTTTTTTTTGATGGGGAAAAATGTCATTCTCAGAAGCATTTGTATACTTTTAGTGAACAGAATCCAAAACCCAAACCCCATAAAAACTTGAAAATAATCAACCCACTCTTTTGGAACACGCCTCAGAAAACAGAGCATTTTTTATTTCTTTCCATTTTGTGTGCGTAAAAAACCATGCCTCGTTTTTCCCCCTTTGTAATTTCTTTTGAGTTATGGGAGCAGTTTCTGTCCATGTATTGAAATAAATCACCACCATAAAAATCAAGAGTGTATTGCCTTCTCCACTTCTTGGAAAACGGCCTTCAGATCTGGCACCATCATCCATGCCATGGTAGGAGCCCATGTAGACTCTTTCAAGTTAGGAGGGTTTTGTAAACTTATCCCAAAACTGCTGTCCTGTTGTCATCCTTAAACCCTGGGAGACACCAGATAGCCTTAGTGATCCCAAGTGGTCCCATCATCTGTGTGCCATGTGGGGGTCACAGGGCAGGATGCCAATTCCCAATCCATTCCCAGCTGAGTGCCACTGCCCATGTGCCCAAGGATGCTGGTGCTTCGCTGATGATGCCACTGCAGCAGCCCTGGTGTGACCTGAAGATTTATGGAAATGCCACCTTCGGTTGTAATTGTCATTAATCACGACGGTAACTAAATACAGCAGGGTGGCTGAGTCACAAACTGGCTGAAGCAGCAGCCGAAACACTGCTGGACTTCTGCAACTGTCACGTGGATTTTGAGAAGTGACCGCTTGCAGCAGGCAGCTCTGAGGTGTCTGCCTAAAGGTGGGTCTGAGCAAACTATGAATCACTGCAGCAGTTTCTCATGTGTAGGTGATAAATGACTTCACCAGTCACGTGGGGGAAAATGTTCCAAGCTCCATGAACCCTGTTGCTTTGAGAGGTTCCTGGATTTCAGCGTCGTTTTGTGTTGAGGTAGAACTGATGGCCAGTTGGAGTCGTGAACTGGGGCATGCTTTCAGCAGCAATTCTCACAGTCATCTTCTGCTCTATTGCCAGTGCTCAATTCCCATCTCAACACTAAATACTAATGACTACTGGAGAGGCTGAGCAAGTAACGAGTCCTTCAAGTGACTGGATACTGCGTGAGAGTTACAGAGACACACTAAGAATAATCAGATGGCAAATGTTCTTCCTTGCTTTGGAAGGCACAACCCTTTCTTAAGGGCAATGGTGTCACTGGAGAGAGCCTGTGGTCGTAAGAGCACTCATCTCAATATTCTTTGTGCCTGAGCTTTCTCTGGTGATCTCTGCTCTTGCCAAAACATCTTAATGTGTCAGGAAAGTGGAGACATGCAGACATGGAATGGGAAGGAAAAACTTACAGCAATTTCTTCAAAAAGAACTGGATTCCTGCGTATAGCTTTAGCAAAGATCTGAGAAGGACTTTGCCCTTGTGCTCAAAGCTGTGACCCTCCAGACATCTGCTCTGCTATTGCTGAGCTCTAAGTGCTCTGGACACCCCATACAAAGGATGTCCATGTTGTCACGCTTGCTGGCAACAGCAGTGGTGTATGGGAAGGAGAGGTAAGTGAGTAGCATGGGGCTGCTCTAACATCTTGTGGAATTTAATAGGTGGTAAAATCAGGTTTGACAGAAAATGCATTCATTATTTATTTGCATCTTATTGCAATTATCATGAGCTGCATTACAGCAACAGTGAGTGGCCCAAGTGAAATCCCATTGTGGGTGTGTTGCCTAAATATATCAGGAGAGGTTATTTCTGCTCTACAGTTAGTAATCTAAAAAAAAATTTACAATGGGAATCTGAGGCTCAGAGAAATCAAGCAGCTGACCTAAATTAATAGGAAATTAATAGGATATCTTGGGAATCCAAGCCAGCCCCGTGGGGTTCTAGTTTATAGATGTGCCACTCGCTTAATCTTCCTCTACGGGCATCTTCGAAGCTGTGAATAGACAGCTCTGATCTTCTGATCAATGCTACGGCCGGAGAAGAAAAATTTCTCAATTACTACGTCATTTCCTTCTAAAATACAGGAAATCTGGTTGTCTGTATTGTTTGAGATTATTGGCTAATAATATTTGACTTGCCAAATGCTAATAACCACAAGCCTGCACGAAGGAAGATAAAATTGATACAGAAAAGATAATACTGAGACCAATTTAGAAGCTCTGTACCGAAGCACCTTGAATCAAGCCCATGATCTAGCAGAAGATGATTTCCATGTCTTTATCCTGTGTTAGATCTTCACTACAAGCACAGTCGACAGTTTACCAAACCGTGCAATACTCCTGGTGTCATGTGGGCTGTTCATCTAAATATTCCCTTGTTACAACTCGTCTGAGGCAACAGATAATCTGATAGTAGCGTAATACACTTCTAAAGCATAAAGGCAGTCAAAATAACATTCATCTGTAGCGAATATGACTGGTGAGAACAGGAATCCTGCCAAGCGACAGCCCAGCGGTTGCCCATCGTGAGGTTATGAGCACATGGTTAAGGAGCTCTGCAGTGGCTAATCCTGTTGTCATCTGAATTAACTTTCAAATAGGGGATAAAAAAACAACCCAGCAGTTGTATAATAAGAGGCTTAAGATCTTGAGCTGGGGAATAATGTGTATTTTGTGCATGCCTGCTGAGCAGTAGCACTGTGAATGTCATTTTTCTGCAGGAGAAGTGGGTGAAGGGGGTGATGCTCTTCAGCTTGCTCCAGCCACAAGCTGAGTGTGTGTGTTTGCTGAGAGCCTACGATGACAATTTAAGGATCCCATAAACACTGGCCAGTACTCGATACATCAGGGAGTGGTTTTGGCAAGGCAGTGGTTGGTACTTCTCCTGGGAGCCAGCACTTCCCAAAGGAAGCCTTGGTAGACATTCTACCTGCACACGCTCATTACAGGCTGGAGCAGCCCAATAGCATTTGGCATGTTCAGCAGGATATTTCAGGTATGTTTTTGAATGAAATGAACATTCAATATCATACAATTATTCACCTGGCTCTTTCAAAGCTCCTATGGTTCTTTTCAGTGTAAGGGATGAGCAGCTGGGTACCAGGTTGCTCAGGTACTGTGCAACGAGCTGCTAATGTCAGTGGGGGCTCTCACACATGGTGTTGAAATTGCAGCTTTTGGGGGATATCTTTCCACGAACATTTCATTTTCTCTAGAATAAATCATTACCAATATAAGCAAATAAAACAGACAAAACCCCACCAAAATTCACAGGGGAGGAAGGTAATTGCCTGTGCTAAACTTACCTTATAAAACAGCATTTTGAGAAGCAGGAAGCAAAATGCATCCGGGAACAGCATTCCTGTTGCTGTATGTTTGCTGCTTGGTCTGCACCTTTTTTTTTTCAAGAAGTAAACCAGAAAAATAGGATAGGATGCAGCACCAAAGATGACCATTAACTGGAGCAAGATGGCGTCAAGTTCATGAATGTGCTTTTGCACTGGGACTTGTTTGGTTGACACTGTCAATGGGAATCTTCTCCTTGACTCTTATGGGTGTTGTGCTCAGCCACGTGTGAGCAGAGCTCTTGGCTCACAGAGTAATGTGTTTGCAGGAGGCAGAGGAGAGGCATGAATCTGAAGTTTCATCATCCTCTTCTGGAGGAAAGATCTTTTTCCCAGGACTTGGGTTTCAGGTGAGATCCTGCTATCTTTCCAAAGGACTGATGGTATTGAAAGGGTATTGAAATACTTGGCTAAGCTAAGGGTACAGAAGAGAGAGCTGCCCAATGGACACATCATTTCTCTAATGACTCATGATGCAGGTGGCTCCTGGTGCACCCATTGTCCCCACAGGGATCACAGGTCCCCAGGTGGGGGCCAAGGGAAAACCTGTGGCCGAGCTATAGGCTTGGCTCTTGCTGTGATGGGTAAGGCAGGGAGTGGAGAGCCCACAGCTTGGCTGCTCAGCAGAGGGTCTGCTGAAAACCCTCACTAGGTCCTCACATTTTTATTTCTACAGATGACAGAGCTGAGCCCTGAGGGTGATGACTGCAGCCCAGCAGCTGATCGCAGCACGGAGCTCCGGCCGCTGCTCGGTTGACTGCTTTGCGGCTTTGCCAGCCACTTAAAACCTTTGCCATTATTTAAAGTATGCATTGTTGTGGTTTAAACTTGAGAAGGATTTCTGAGGAAAGCTTCATCTGAGGAGAAATTCCCCCAAAGCCCAGCCTATAGCTGGCCATACACGTATTGCTGCAGATGCTCTTGCGCAGGATGTTTGCTTTGCACTTCTCCACTGCGCACATCCTGCTGCGGGACCTGGAAAGCACGTTCATGAGGCAGAATGTTTTTGAGGCTGTTGCTCCTCTCGCAGCTGGACAGGGAGATGTTTCTGCTGCTATGATCTGTTGTACAAGGGAGAAACGGAGACGTGTTGCCGATAACCGTTATCGGTCCAGCTCTTCCACCCCCTCTGCTGGCTACCGAGCCATGGTGGGGCCTCAGGCAGGAGAACGGGCTGGAGCAGCTCAGCTCTGCTGCGTGTCCCTGGCTGCCTTCGTCCCCTATGCCATGAGAAGTGGCTGTTGGTAGAGGATGGAGGAGGGACAAGGGTAGCCCTCAAGTGAAAATTGCTGCTCGCTTCCCTCATGTCTCTGCTGCAAGGGTGAGCAGAGTTGTGACTTCAACACCAAAGGGATGATGAGACTTTTAAAGCCAGTTTGTGCCTCTCTTCTTTGGATTGTTCTGTACCTAACTCTAAATGTACTTTTGTTTTGGTGCGTCCCCCCCATATTTGGGATATTCATTAGTCTCTCATGCAGATATTTTAGTACCTTAGATCATAACCAGACTCACACTTCAGTCTCCTCTGGTGTAAAGTCTCTTATCATTTTTTTTTTTTTTTTTTCCCCAGAATTTGTGGGAACTCAGCATCTGTGGGACCTCTACATCTCTGTCACATTTGTCTGACTGGGACCACAGGTTTGCTATCAGCAAAATGAATGGGAAATGAGTTGTCTGGTGGCTTCACACTGGGCGGGCAAGGCTGAGTGTTGAAAGAGGACAAACAAACCCCAAATCAACCCAAATAACAACAACTAAACAAACAGAAGAGACACGTGTTCTCAGCTTTTTGAGGAAGCTTATGTTTCACAAGGACTCCCTTTAAACCTGCTGCAGCTTTATTTTTAGAGCTCTGGTTATGTGCTTCCCAACTCCGCTACTGGTGCCTCTTGCAGCCGTGAGCAAGACCCTTACTATTAATCAATCTACTATCTGTGAAACAGGAGTGATGGTTTCTCTTGCTAAGTACACTAAGATTTATGTATGTAGTAAGTGTAGAAGTTTTTTTCCTTTTTCAAGCAGAGCATTTCAGAAAAACAGGGGGTCCTGGATCAGGGGCACCATTTGAGGTTCCTGATTTCCTCTCATTCTGTAGACTCAAGGCACTTTGCTTCCATTTGTGTCAATCTTGGCATTCTCAAAGAGGAGCAAGGCCTAATCTCTCCGTAGGCTCTTCTCCTCACTGCTGTGAATCACCGAGGAAGGCTTTGATGCCCTTTTAGCAACACGATGGGGACCGAGTCGCTGCGTTTGGGAAAGGGAGGTGGAGCTGTGTGCTTCCAGAGCTGATGGTCATTTCGTGATAAAGTGATAATGCTAATAATCCCTAGGTCCTTTTTCTTTTTCTTTTTTTTTTCTTTTTTTTTTTCTTGCCTTTGAACTGAACACTTTGCCTGTCTCAACTGTGGTTGCCTTTTTGAACTGTCAGTTTGGGAGGATTAGATGCATGTTTAGGCTGGGTGAACTCATGAATGAAAATATTTTCCTTGGCAGTTTTTAAAATGCCTCCCCCCTTTAAGAGCTGAACCCTTTGGCAACAATCTGCTTTTTGCCCAGATTACCACTGTCATTTTGGGAGGTCTTTTCCCGCAGAACAAACAATGGAATTTTAATAACACAGTGAAATAGATTCAGTCCCACTTTATTTATATTTTCTTTATTTATGCTTGAATACTTAGTATGCAGCTCCAGCAAAGACAAATTTAAGCTTTGTATTACTTCAAAATGATGAATTAAGCTCTGGGAGATTTACTTCCCCAGAAAACGATATTTTGATTCACTGCTTTGAACACGTCTCGTAAGAACAATAAATATCATAGAAATTAAAAATAATTATAAAAAATACAAACACCCAAAAAAAACAAAACAAAAAAACCCAACAGCTCAGTAGAAATTGCAGTGAGTAGAGCAGACACAGCCCTGTTCTTTTCTGCAGGCAGGTCTGCCAGCATTTGCACTGCAGCTCCCTGCTTTAACAAAGGTTCAACTCAACAGTTCAGTGATCGAATGCAACGATCACCGTTACAGGAAGGCCAAATTAATTCTGAGCATTTATTTTAGGTTAAGTCCTACTCGGATCTGGGCACAAAATTGTTCAAACCAACACCAGCTTTTGCTGCCTGGGCAAACAGGTGCTGGTTAAGCTCCCACTGCCATCGCCTGTGGGATTCTGCTTGCAGAGCATCCTTCAAAATTATCTACCTTCGTATAGGGGTGAGGAAATGACACAGATGTGCAAAGAGAGTTGGGAATCATCTGAAGGCAAGCCTAAAATAGCATCTATTAAAGCTCTCAGATGAGCCTATTACCAAACTGGAATAAAGTAGTTTGTGTCTTGTACAAGCTCTTCTCAGAAACTCTCATAGGTTTGAGCATCAGCTTTTTCTGTGACAAGGGCTGCATTGATTGCAGAGGTAAATATTATTCTACTTGACAATTAATCCCTTAAGGTTGCTTACATAGTTTTTTTCCCCCCGAGAGAATTCTCTGTTATTTTAGTTTCCCTGCACACTCCTTTCATTCCTGCTGCACCATCCTCCCAGCTTCCCAAGCCTGATCAAGAAGCCTAAGGATGGAGATATTCACAGATCACATATAACAAATCTGTTCCAGTGCTTTCAGTGTTAAATAGCTCTCTGTCAGATAAGCCAGTGATACACTGCTGTATTCAATTAAGATAGATGGCATCTGGCATAGATGGAAAGCTGCCAAACGCACCAGTGCTTTGAGTCTGGAGATGGACTAGATCAAGAGAGCCAGAAGGGTTGTGCCATGGGAGCTGTGGGGAAAGGGAAGAAATTAGGGTATTTTGAAGGATGCACTGGGTATTATTTGTGCCTTACTGCTCTGGTTTTAGCACTGCTGATTATATCCCTCTTCAGTGAAACCACTTCAAGTAATTGGAGCGTGTACAGAGCACTGCATGCAGCTCATTGCTGCAGCTCAAGAGGAACCTGAGAAAGCCAGTGAGAAGAGCTGGAGTTAAGCAGGTCACTGAAACACCCTTTGCTGAACACAACCGTGATTTTTCAACTCAGGCCTTGTCAGTGCTTAGTGGCATTTGAGACAAACTGGAGTGACATAGGCACGGGCTCTTTTGTGCTCTGTAACCTGCTGGTTGCTCCTCTGCGTCGGCCAAAGGATCCCTGGAAAGCCCCTGGTGGGTGCTCCTGCTGTTCCACACTCGCTCAGCCCACGTGGTGCCGGAGGAACCACCGGCTAACCCCGGCGAGAGCTTCATTTGGCTGCTGCCACAGCAAAAGCGAAGGAGTTCAGCCATCTTGTCACTGAGATACTGTAATTACTGAGCTACTGTAAAACAGCATCTGCCAAGGATATTACAGCTGCTTTTCTGTTTTCCTCCACTTGTAAAATCAAGGGTGAAGAAGCTGCAGGAACATGGCTTGTGTCCAGGAATGTGATAAAGATGCAAAGAAAAGCTACGATTCATGGGGGAATTAACCTTTTTGGCCACTTGCTGTAACTCTGTTTGCCTGGATCAAAGACGCTGCTGCATCTGCTCCACACAGTTGTAGAAGATGCTCTTCCCCAGTGCCTGGGTCAGTGGGAGGTGGTTATTGCTTATTCAGGACACTCTGTTTAAAGCAGAGCAGCAGTTTGTAGATAAGAAAAAGTGCTGCTGGTGACTGGGGACCTTTGGTCAAGACTTTAACACCTTGCCCAGGCTAAGGTCTTTGTCTTCATGCCTGGCAGGCCAGAGCAGCTGGAGCCAGTAGTGGAGCTTGGAGGAAGGAGAAGAGCTTGTCTGGTCTCCCTAAAGGCTGCTGTGTTTCTGCCTTTACATCAAACAGTGGTTCAGGGCAGAGTGTGGAAATGCAGTGCTCGGTACTCTCAGCCTTGGGAGAAGAGAAGAAAGGATCTGAAGGCTGGGAGAGCTGTCAGCTCTGCTGCTCTCCCGGGATCCACGCACCACTCTTCCTCTGCAGCCGACAGGAAATAACGTAATTGGCAAAGTATGCCCCAAACAAGTGCTGCAATTAGGGAGGTGAGTGGCTTCAAGAGCAAAACATACAATAAACAAGAAACCAGAGCCTTTGGACACCAGGCTCTGTGACACACCAGTGCAGCATCAGCTGCTTCCAGAACCACCTTACCCAGCGGAGGGGGAATGTAAGCTCTTCCTGGAGAAGTGACACCAACAACTTGTGTCCTGTTGTGTCATGGGGCTGTTGGGGATGGGGATGGGCCAGACAGCAAACGGGGGCAGCAAAGAGCACCCAAACTTTCAGTGCCTAAATGCTGATGCTGAATGCCTTGGACTCTTCCTGGCAAAGGTGGTGACTGGCTGCTGCAGCTCCAGGAAGGCTGGTGAAAGGCATGGGATGGGCTGGGGATGGGCATGCTCCAGAAGAGCACAGGATTTGGGATGTGCAGAGATAAATGCCAGACCTGTGTAGTCCTAAAACTACAGGCTGCATCCTCTAAGCTCATGAGAGCATCCCTGCAGCTGAGTGCTGCAGTGTCAGTGGTGCCTGGGATTTTCTGAGGACCTCAGCCACCCTCTGAACTCAGCTACCCAACATCTTGCCAGAAGAGCAGGGCAAATGAGCATGCAAAAATATTCCGTATCTTACATTCTGCCAGAGACTTTCTTACCATGTCTGGTATCCACTTTTACTTAGATTGACCTTTCACTATACACTAATGCCCATGCAAAATGAGAGCAAATCAGATTTTAAAAGGTTTCTGTATCAGCACAGCTTCCTAGTGCACTGAACACTTGTAGGTCCTCGTCCTCTGAACTCTTAAACAAGTAATCTCACGCTCATGCAGATGGTTCCTGATGGAGTCAATGAGTCTAATTATGAGAGAAGAGTTAATGAAGTGCTTGATATCTGCAGATCTGTTGGTTTCAGGAAAGCAGTGAATTACACCATCTAGAAGTCTACCCATCATCTCATGAAGAAGATGCATGTTTCTTGCCTTAGTAATAAAGAGGTGTAAAAAGTTTGGCAAAATCAGTGTGCCTCTGTGCTAATAGGGAAGGGGAGGGCACGCTGCCATTACTAAACCTTCTCCTTGGCAACCTGCCACCTTCTTCCATCAACAAAACCACTTGCAGGTCTGAGCACTGGACAGGGAAAGGAGGGAAAAGTGTCTCCCTCCTGGAAGCACGGCTGGAGGTGTGGGCACAGCTCGACAGGCATCTCTGTGATTCACCTTATCTATTATAGAATGGTAGGGGTTGGAAGGGACCTCTGAAGATCGAGTCCAGAATCTATGGCCATACCCAAATCACTGGGCAGTTTCAAGAGAAACCCAGAACACCTCATGAGTGTCGCACTGCAGTTCTGAGTTTATTTAACCATCCATCATTTACTTTTGTCAGACAGTGCAGTAATTTTAATTAGTTGAGCCAATAGCTTTGATTTGGATAATAGTTTGATTTTTTGATTTCTGGTCAGTGAGGGCAATGAACACACTTCATGTTTTGGTAATGCAAAATGTGAAGTCGGTGCTTCTTTTTCTTTCCAGCATGCCGTACCTACCTTCCACAGAGTCTCAGATAGCAGAGTTTAATCAATATTAAATCATCCATCTAGTCTAAGTGTTTGCTTATGTGCTTCAAATTGTTGCTTGCATCAAGAACAGTGGTGATGCCCCTAATCTGCTTTCACTGGGCTCTCCCCCTACCCTAATTATGTCATTTAGAGAAGGACATTTCCTGGCAGCGGTTCCTCAATTCACTGCAAGAGCCACTATTGGACTAGGGACAAAAGAAGGCTGTAATAGCTAGCACGTGTGACCGATGGCTACAGGGACAATTAACCTCCATTTAAGAGTGAGCACAGGTCCATTTTCTTTCATATTTCCAAATGATGGTACCTTAGGACAAGCAGAAGCAACACCACGTGCCAAGCTCCAGTACCTACCTCTTCAGCATTACCCTCAGGGATAGCATTGCCTTGTGGCACAGGCTGCAGCTTGCTCTAGTAAACAAATATTCTGTAGCTCTCCAGAAATGCTGAATATGTCCAGGATCCTGAAGGGATCCTCTAGGAGCATGAAATTGTGCAACAGCAAATAGTTTCTTTGCAGGTATGAGCTTAAGGCAAATGCCTTTGTTAGCAGGAAGCTGCGGGTATTTGTGATTGCAGTGCAATTAATGTGTTTAAAAGCACTCAATTTTTGGGCTGAGCTGGATTCATGCAGGGTCAGAGCAAAGGATGAAGATGTTAGCTCACATAAGAGCCTAGGACCTGGTGGAAGCACTAGAAAAATAGATCTTTTGGGGGTATGTTTGTTTTAGTTAATTTAATTAACTAAATGAACATGTGATTAGTAACATGGCTTAGTGGTGACTTGGCAGTGCTGGGTTAATAGTTGGACTTGATGATCTTCAAGTTCTCTTCCAACCAAAGTGATTCTATGATGTTATAATTCTCAAGAAGGTTGTTGCTGCCTACAGAACTTGGCTCAGAAGTACTAAACCCATGGGCACCCATGCAAGAGGGTGGGAATAAAGCCACAGCTAACCTAAATCCACTCCGTGCATCATCTATCCATTTACTGACCCAAGTGGGCTTTGTACTGTTGTGGGAAGTCCAAGGGATCATTTTATTTGATTAGCTTTTAAAACCTTATCTTTTTTTTTTTTTTTTTTTTTTATTCCACGTTCATGTGCTCCCTCTGCCTTTCCTGCTGGTGTATTTCTACAGCAAGATCTTTCTGCTGAGAAAATGTGGAGCTCACAAGTGCAATAACAAAATGAAATATCCCCCAAACGGTTTAGCACATGCCTCCTCATTTCTGCATTCCTCAGTTCTCCCCAAAAAGCCAGGATTTATGGGGAAAAAAAAAAAGAATAAAAATTTGTTCATCAGTCCTAATAAATAATATTAACAGAGACTTTCATGGCTGCCTACAGAGTACAAACACTGAACATCTTTTCAAGACAAAAGGCTTCCAGGTGATGTGAGTCAATTATTTCAGGAGGTGTCAGGTCAAGCAGTTCCCTGCACAGATGCCCACAGTGTCATTGCCATGAGTGCCTGAAGTCCAGCTATTTCTTCTATTAGATAGTTTATTATTATTTTATTTATTTGTTTATTATGCCCAGAAGTTTCATAAAAGACAAACTGATCAAGAATTGCAGGTGATGGATGGTTCTGGTTCTTGCTGTGCAGCTGCTGCCCAGCTAAGGAGGAAGAGCTGCTCCAGGAGCTCCTTGTGTCAGCTTAAGGGGAGCTGATGTAAAGCTTCCTGAGAGCTGGGACTGCATGTGCTGTAAGCAGGGAAAAAAAAAAAAACCAAACAGAAAAGAAAAAGGCTGATAAATAATGATCATATAAAAATGAGTGATCATTTTCACTGCTTCTTTAAGCCTAACTGAGGTTTCCTTTCCTCCCCTGTTGCCACAGCTTGGCAAAACAGAGGTGCGGCTCTGAGGGGATGTGCAGCTCCTTCGAGCAGCTTTGTTTGTCTCTGATGCATCAAATGTGGCCATGAATTATTGCTAAAATTGTGCGATGCCATAACCTCAGCCAACAGCTACCCCAGAGTCAATACGAAGGTGTTGGTGCTCCTCCTGTTAGTGTTTACTAAATAAATAACCTTATTAGGAAGGGTTGTAAAAGTCTGACAAGGTGCTTCTAATTTGCAAAACATCCGAGGTAAAGATTTATGTTAAATGTAACAGGGACAATGAGAAATAAAGTTGATAGAGTTTGAGCACTGATAAAAAGAAAATCCTCATCTGTTTTGCATTCACATATGGAACATATTCCCAGGGGAGAGCGAGCGGCATATTTTTAGGACACTATTTCATCGTAGCAAATCAATGTACAGGCTATTAAACCTCCATTTTTCCATGAATGATAAGTGTAATTACAGCTCTCTTGCAATAAAAGCTAGTGCTTATTAAATGTAAATATTTAACAATGATTAAAATACATTTGAAGGAAACTTTATAGCTTTATTTTATATGTTCCCATCTGGGTTGCCTTTCCTAAGCCACCGTGCTTTTGGGAGAGTTATTAGATTATTATTTTGAGAAGGACTAACACTCTGCCTGTCCCTTGCTTCAATTTTAATTTCATACACTTGCAGAATTTACTGAAGTCTGGTGAGTTTAAGGTTCAATCAATGCACTATTGTATTTGTAAAGCTGCATCGGGGGGAATGTGGCTTCGCGAGGTAGGAAATGTCACACTGACATGTCTTTTGTGCGTCCAGTTTTGATGGCCAGCTATAGTTTCCTGACTCTGCACGCTCCTACTTTCATTTGTTTCCAAAGGAAGCAAATTGGTTCCTTAAATGGGTTTCTTCAGTTTTATGTATGACCCTTCTGAGGCTGTTTTAAAAGTAAGCTTCAATAAAAGGGCCAAGCTTATAAATTGCAGATATGTAGAAGGAGCATTACGTGTGCAAGCTGCTGACCCTGGGCTCAATCCACAGCTATACGGGCAGGACTGACCCTTCACAAAGCAACAGATCAGGATTACTCAGGGAGGGAATTCATGGGTAACCAAGGGGCTGTCAGATCCAAAAAATAAACCCTGTCTCCAGTGAAAATCTTCCCGGTGGAAGATCCTGTCACATGCTCAGGGAGGTATCCCGATAGATTTTAAGAGAGTTGAAGTCGGTTTTCTAGAAGATTCTGCACTTGATTTAAAGATTGCATTACAGGAATATAAACTATTACACTGCTATGGAATGGCTTAAATACTTCCAGAAAGGACAACACTCCCTGCTAAATATTTTAAAAGTTCTTGATAGAATTTGTGCTCAGATGTGCTGCTTTCACCCCTGCTCACTTTTACAAGGGTCACACTCTTCCAGCAATCTCCAAGTCTCTCATTTTTGCCTTTTTCTTTTTTTTTTAATGTAAAGTTCAGCTTCATACTCAAGATCATTCCAAAAGGCTGGAGTTAATTTTTAATTAGACTAGTAATTCCAGTCATGTAAGGAATATCACCAGAGTCATACATGCGAGAGTGTTAACGGCATCAGGCTGCGGAGAGCTCATTAAAACTCCTGATCCTGCAAAGAAGCAGGAGCTCAAACTGCTGCAGAGTTTCTTGGAGTCACCAGGTGCCCCTTATTGCAAAAATTGTCCTGAAAAAGTCACTAATTCTATAATTAAAAAAAAAAAAAAGAGAGAAAATCTCAGTATCCTCATTCAACTTGTTTAAAAATAACAAATAACTGCCCCAAATTTCTCATTCAGGAACCAACCAGCCATGCAAAAAGCTGGCAGGGAGCACATTTAAAGCATCTTTTGGTTTTACAACCTCCTCCTTTCAGATTCTTAAACTCCTTTAGCAGCTCCGAGATGCTGTGATGGACAGACTCCATGTGTGAGTGTGGCTTCTCAAACAGCTTTCTCTGAGGAGGAAAAGTTATCTTTAAATAAATCTCCCTCTTCTATTGAAACTGGTACTTAAAACAAAACAAAGAAAAAAAAAAAACCTCAAGGAAGAGGTTATTTATTTCTGAAATAGCACACAGGACATTGTTGTACAACAGTATATTCAGTGGTTTAAGTTACATCTGATGAAAGGAAAATTAATTAAAGGGAGTGATTTCCCACAGGGTAAACCTTTGGAAAATTAAGGTTTCTCTTTGAGAGAAGATAAATAGTATTAACACTAAAGGGCTTGGCAGTGTGGGCATCTTTAATCACTTGTCTAATGAAATCGCTTAGCAAAATTTTCATTTATTTATTTTTTACATATTTTTAGTGCTGAAAAATATCAGTTGAAGTTAGAACATGTGCTTGTTGGATTTAATTCCAGGCATATTCTTTCATAGAGAGCAAACAGCAACCTCTCACGTATAATTGTGACAGAATAACCCAGGCAACCTTTCCTGGGGACTTCTGTTAACATTAGACAAATACTTGTGTATTTTGGGCTGTTCCTGTTGCCGTTGAAGCCAATGGGGCATGAGCCCCAATGGAAGCAAGAGCAGGTCCTTTCTGATACTAGACGTGATGAAACAATTCAAGGCAATCCATTTTCTAGCATTTCTGAGCTGTTTTCACACAACAATTAAATACAATGCACAGGCAGATACGCATAGGTGTGTGCACATGAGGTTTAGGTTAAAATCTGCTAAAAACATTAGAATTTCTCAAGTAATATCAGGTACTTGTGGAAAATTATGTGTGCCTTAATAATCAGCCCTATCTGTGTATTTTACCTATGCAAGTGATTTCGCTGAAGTCATGGTGTCTGCTTCTCAGGGGGAGTTAAGGAGGATTGGCTCAAATAATACAGAGTTATTTTGGTTTTGAATCCACCGTTTTATTACACGGGGTCTCCATCACTTGTAACTTCTCGGCACACATGTTTAAAATGCAACGCGCACTAGCAAATCTAGTTTCCCTTTAGAAAAATAACCTTTCTCCTTGTTACTTTTTCTTTTTTTTCTTTTTTTCTCTTTTTTTTTTTTTTTGTAAAAGAAATTTTTGGTTTATATTTTTAGCTTCATTATTCCTCTCTTCGATCTTATAAACCAACCTCCTGGAGGTGCCTTAAATTTTAAGGCTGAAATAAAAGTGTGGCTATATTCTGAATGCGTGCATTAGAAAGAAAAGAGCACGAGGCTGTTTTCACAAGCATTAGAAGGGGGAAATCATTGCCTTCACTTCTGTCTTTTGTTCCCGCAATAGTTTCTTACACTGAAAATTATGATAGAAAGTTCTGGTTTTAACCTGTGTGCTTCTCTTGCACCGAAGCTGCTTTTGTGTTTCCTGAAAAAAAATGAAATATCAGCCTGCCAGAGTTACCAGGTACTTTCAGCGTGGCTGGCAACTGCCCTTTCTATAATTCTATAATGGCAGATTTAGCACTGAATAATTGTACATTACAGAGGATAGCAACTGCCTATAGAAAAAAAAGGACCTGATCCAAGCCCTCTAAAATCGTGGCTATTTTTTCCTGAACGCTGCATTTTATGAATGTTAAATAAATGTAGAGCTGATCCTGATCCAAAGCACACCAGGGACATGGTTTTGCACTCAGTCGATGTTCCTCCAAATGTGAACCTGGGAAGATGGACACCGTGCTTCCAGGTATAAGGGCTCAAACTCTCCTGTATTTTCTTATTTCATCCTGCACAGGTAGGGGTAAATGTGTTTGCTTTAGGTGGAAAATTTGCTGAAGAAAACAGCTAACCTGTATTCTCTGTGCTGCTTTTCGTGTATGGGTCAAACTTGTGATTACAAATACAGGATTCAGTACAGAATTTGCATTTTTGTTGAATAAATCATTTGCAACCAAAACGTTCCCATAGCCATGCTGTTTGTGGTGAGCAACAGCAAAGTTGCGGCCACTAAAACAGATTTACCAACAAACTAGGAAATTCCACAGGGCTAATAAACCCTCCCCCCCTCTTTGTAATGAATTATTTCATCACTTCGCTGTCTACTGGTTTCTCGTTGCCCTTCACAGCAACCGAGCGATTTAATCCGTGCTTTCCTCCAATACTGATGTTTAGATTTTTCTATAGTGCCTTTATATCATTCTGCTCACTCTGAAGAAGTCCTGCCGTGCAATATCTGCAGCAGGACTTGGTCTCCGGGCTGGGGAGGAAGCCTGAGCCCCAGGCTGCGAACCCAGCCTGGGCTGTAACGTTGGTCCGTTGCTGTTTGGCTGAGGATTTTCAGCCTCTGCCTCGGCAGCTGCCAGTCCTGCGTAGCACTTGAGGGAGCCTAACGGGGGAATGCAGTTAATGCTGACACCAAATCGGTCTCTTGATTCAACTGGTGATTGAAAAGCAGGGAATGCCTCTAAATGCATTGAGGATTGCTCACTTCTTGATGGGAAAACGCTAAAAGTCCAATGCTTTAATCTTGCTGTATAGCCCCAAGTTCAGGGCTTAAAGCTGAAAACTTGCAGTTCCAGCTCCTGCCCTTTTTGCAAAGATTTCTGACAGGACATAATGTAGCTCACAAAGGTATTAATCCCCTCTACAGCCTCTCAAATAGTGACACCTCCCCATACCACCCAGGCTCGGCGGTCCCCAGGCTTGCGGCAGGAGGAGATAAGGCAGCCCTTGCTCCTCGGAGCAATCGGAGCCCCTAATTGCTCACATTTATTGCTGTTAGGAAATCTGGGAGAGGGCCTAGCCCAGGTCTTTCCTGTGTTTTGCTGCGAGACAAGGCCCACCGATTTCAGCGGCCGCAGGATCAGCCCTGAATTGCACCGTCAAATCCAAAGAAGCTCCACGCCTGGGGAGGGAGATTTAGGAATCCAGATTTATACTGCTGCAATTAACTGCAAAATTTGGCCCTAAAAATCCCACTGATGTAAACAGCAGGGCTGCAGGTCAGCACCAAGCACACAGCCCGGGATTAACAGCAGCTCACTACTGGAGCAATTATCTTCCGGCAAAGCCAAAAAACTCCCTTGTTAAGCAAGCGTGGGGCTCTTGGTACTCTCCCTTACACCTGTAAAATGCCAAGAGGACCTTTTTTTCCTAGAGTTTCACTGAGAGAGCAACTTAGTGAGCAGCATGTTCTTAGTATTCTTTGGAAAATAAATCTTACCAGCCTCTGAAGAAGAGTTGAGACTGAGCGGAGTGGCTGGAGTTGATGTTTACTGGGAGAGTTAACAAGCCAGGCAATAAAACCCTGGGTAATGATGGCTCTGAAGAGTTACATTTGCCTTAGAATTTACTTTTATAAAAGCATGAAATGTTATGTAGGAACAAGATCTATAGCCACCTGTATAAAAGTAAGGGGTTTTCCTAACTCTGAGAATGATGGACTAGATTCTGCAGCACAGATCTCTTATTAGGATCGTAGGATCAGAGCTCAGTGAGTAATTCAATTCTGGTTATTTGCTAAGCTTTGTCTTTGCTGAGCATAAAATGTGATTTTCTTGAATCAATTTATTATATGACCTTTTTTTTTTAATGTCAGTCTCCTCCTGGCAGACCTACTTTTAACATTTACTGTTGGAAATTCAAGCTGTGTCGGTTTCTTTGTGTAAATATGATTTCAGAAATTAATTTCTTTCCACTTTTTTTCTGTATGTGGCAAAATATACGTATTTTTCTGCATCCAATTCCTTGTTTCCATGACTCTGTCAGTCAGCAAGGGGACCAAGGTACAGGAGACCTAAGGTCACAAATTAATTTCTTGTAAACCTGGAAGAGAGATGAAGGAGGAATGTTTTTGTGGAGTTTTCCCAACTTTATAGCAAACATTCATCTTAATCCTCAGACTTTTTAGAGAGAAATGAGGCATTTTCCTCAAATATATCTCCCCCCTTCTCACTCTGCTTCATGCCAGAATTTAACAAAAGCTCTGATTTTACCACTGTATCCAGGCAAAATTCCTCTTAGCAGAGATACAAGATCTACCCAAAATATTGAGGCTAGCAATTCTCTTCTTCATATCCAGACCAAAAAGTGGAATTAATTATTCCGGGTAAAACTCCAAAGTAACTGAAATCGGGGCAGGATTGGGAAAGAATACAGGAATTCACTTATCTCCTTAGGCAAAAGCCCGGCTTTCCTGAAAAGAGCAGGCACAGGAACTAATGGGATCAATTCTAATTTTTCGAACCCCTCCCATTTCGCTGGGATTTCCAGCTCCGATGGCGGAGCAGAGCGGGGGGGGTTAAACGGGACGCTGCCTTCCTCCCGCAGCCTCCCCGGCGGAGCCCGGCCGGGTACCGGGGCCGCCCCGCACCGCTCCCCGCCGCCCGGCCCCGCTGTTCTGCCGCCTACCGGCAGCGGCCCGGCCCGGGGAGCCCGGCCAGGACAAGGGCTGCTCTGCAGCCGGGCATCCCGCAGCTTTGCAACCGTTCCCGTTTGTTTTTTTTATCCCTCCCTGTATTTATTTACCCCGCGTCAGATGCTGCCGAGATGTTTCCCGCAAGCCGCCCGTCCTTCCTTGCTACCAAACAGCCGCATATATGTGTAGTTGTGCTATTTAAACCAGCGGTGTAAAGCTAGAATATATCTCAGCGCGTTTATGTGACACATACCATCTCAATATTCTTCTTACTGTAGGAGCAAAATGTAAATATTTCAGTGGATTCCTTCCAAGTGCAAGGGGCAGCTCTGAAAACACTCGGTGCCCTGAGACAGGACATGCTTGTACACACATGGAAACCTCAGGGAGGTGAGAAGCCTCCCCCTCCTCATCCCATATTTCACCCAGGCCATGCAAATGCCGAGATGTGCAATGCTAAATACCAAAGTGTTGGTGGGACTGATGTCTGCCTGCTTAGGGGAATAATCCCGCCAAAGCCTCCTGATAAATGTTTGTAGGATCAGGCCTGGAATGATTTGAGAGAAAGTTTCTTTGGTTTCTTTTGTTTCTTTTGAGTCTCCGAGTGGCAGATGACATAGAAGAGTTGGTCCCTAAAGAGCCTGTGCATTACAGACAACAGCCATTAAATATCTCTTGCCTACAGATCTCTGAGCTTTGCTTTTTCTGCAAGGCCTGATGTCATGTTTGTGGTGGTTGGAAAGAAGCTGTAGGAGGGCTGAAAGAGCTCTTCCTTTAACTGCAATACGTAAAGAAATAAGATTTTGGAACAAAATCTTAACTGCTAAATTATTACTAAATAGAAGAAGACATTTTAGGTCAGGAAAAATACAACAAAACGAAAATCCTTAAGCTGCATCACAAAAGAAACCTACAATACCCATGAAAAAGGGCTGGATTTACCTCCCTGCTCCAAAGGATAATGATGTTAAAATGTATTCTGAGACATTAAAGATTTAAATGGCTCTTTCTTGCCTGTCTCCATTTTTTAACAGGATACAAATTGGTTTAAGTTCTGTAGAGCGCTGGGTTTCTTGCCTGCCATTAGCATATGGAGTGGCCAGTTGTTTCTGTGCCGTAGTTTATTCATTGTTCTGGAGAAAAGTAACAAATATTGGCTACCCACCAATAACTGTTTGAGAAAACCAGCTATGTGCTGCAGATTTTGGCTATGTCGCTAGTCCTTATATAAGCAAAATGGGTTGTTTCTAAAACACTGCACTCATCTGAACCAAGCGTACAGACGGTATTTGTACTAATCAAGCAAATTCTGCCCTCCATGACATCTGCCCAAAGACCACTGCCAAGTTTGCAGCCAGAAACTGCAAATTATCTCACGTGGGAGGTGTGCGTGTGGAAAGGGGAAGTTTTGGTCACTGATGAGGCACAGCACAAAGTTTCTCAGTAGGGAACAGGAAGAAAACCCCTATAAATCCTCCAGTGGCACACACCATCACTAAAAACTCCACCCCAAACCCCGTTACAAATCCCTGCAGCCCTCCTCACCAAACCATGCCATGTGTTCTCCCACTTATGGTCCCCTTTTTTGATGGGAAGGGGATTCCACATAGGATGGGGGAACCCAGGGTGTCCTATGAGCTGTGACCAGTATGATATCCTGCAACTGCAGCAATCATTGCAACTGTGGCTGATGCACTGGCACGGCCCAAACCTCCCCACAGCCAGCTTCAGAGAGAAAACCAACAATGGTGTACTGTACTTTACACCGTGTCCTGTGGGAAACGGAGAGAAGACAAATCAACTTTCTTTTGCAACATAAAGAATGTCACACCCTTTGGCAATACATAACTAACAACTTAAATCCGTTAAAAAACTCTGTTCTGTACTACACCGCTCACAAACGGAGCCAAAGCTGTAAAAATTCATGAAGGAGTCAGTAGCAGGCTGGCTGGGGTTACAAAATCTACAAAACCTGCTAGAACTCACAGTTTTCTCCATGAAAGTCATGGCCATAACAAATATACCACACAGCAGCTCGCTTTCTATTCCATTCCCAGGAAGCTGCATTGTGTGAGGCTGAGCAGATCTTAACAGCCAGCAAGGTCAGGAGGCAGCAAGGGGCAGAGAGGAAGGTGTATGGGGACCAGATGGATGTGGGGACCCATTGGGTGTGGGCTGCTGGGGCAGGAGGGGACCCCGAAATGCCCACGACACTCCAGACCTGGGTTTGGACGGTGCTGGGTGTTGACTGATCACACTGGAAAACAAAAGCTGCTCCTGGAAGAAAAGGGCTCCTTTTCATTTCTGTTCCCTGTGTCAGGCAAAAATTAATGACTAAATGCACCTTTCTCTGATGTTGCCCATCATGCAAATAGTGGTGGGCAGGAGTCAATATGAACTTTAAACACACCTGACACAGGTGGCTCTTGCCTTTCAATGCTAAATGGCCACTGGCCAACAATTCACGGCTCAGCATAAAGGAATCCTTGTGGCGAGCAGCTTTCCCTCTGTTTATATTTGTTATTCCAGAATGAAGCTATTCATCGGGGCTGAGATGAAACTGCCCAGGTGAACAGCTTCCTGAAACCCTGAGCTCCTGCAGGAGTGTGACCAAGATCAACTGCAAAATAAATGTGGTGTGTGAGTTTGAATGTTGCGGAGAAAGCAAATTAGAGATCGTGGAGGGCAGGATGAAGCTGGCAAGGGGTGCCCAGTTGTCCAGGACCCCGCTGCCACAGCATCCTTACATTGGTGTTTCTCCAAAACACTGGTCAAGCTGAATCATTGCCCTAGGGATTTTCATCTAGCCTGCAGGTCCTTGTCCCCTGGGCCACGTCCTTGCACCAAAGGGCCAACACTGACACAGTAGGGATGGAATAATAATAAATCAGTGAATAAATTGGTGAATAGTATTATGTTTCCTGATTTTAGCAGTGAGTCTGTGGTTTTCTCCAAAAACAGCAATCTGAAATAAAATTCAGGCTGTTCTCAGGAGGGGTTCAACGGCACTGCTCTTTTCCTATAAAGCAGTCACAGCTTATCTCCAGGAAAACAGACATAACCCCCATCGGTTGTACTTCATACTTCTGCAATTTCAATGCAAGACTTTGTCTCTTTTCTTTTTTCTTTCTTTTTTTTCTTTTTTCTTTTTTCTTTTGGTTGAAACATATCCTATTCTAATATCATTTAATCAAAATAAAAAATAGATCGCACTGTATCCAAAAAAGATACACAGACTAAATATTTTGGTGCGTAGTCACCAAAATAACTGCAAAGGGGATTTTGTAAGCAGTTTGAGAAGTTTTCTTTCGGCTTATGCATAGAGAAATCTTTACATACTATCAGAGTTGGGATTAATTTATCACCAAGCCCAGGAACTGTTCCCAATCGGAATTAGCCACACTAATGTCTGGAGCTGACAAGCACAGCTGCAGCAAGTTCACTCATGTTTATTATTGTCGTTTTTCTTGTCTTTTAACAGTTGGTACACTAATGGAAGAGCAGGAGCTAAAACTGCTCATCTTTGCTCTACTGTCGCAATGAGTTCATTAAGACAATAAAGCACCTTAAGGGCTGGTTTTTAAGCTCCTGATGGGATCAGAGGTAGGCGCAGAAAACAGCTGTACGTTCCAAAGTCTTTTCTGACTGCTCTTTTAGAAAATTGCTGAAAGTTGAGTACAGTACATTGCATTCGGTCTCATCTTTCTGTGTCGCTTGATTCCTTAAAGGCTGCTTAGGAAGACTGTGATCTGTAGTAAAGGGCTTGAGCTACAACCCTTTGGTGAAGGGGCCACACAAGGAAAAAAATAAAATGAAGAAGGAAACTTGAATTCATCTGGTATATGTATATTTTAAGTACAGTGCGTAGCAGAAAGAGGGTAGCAACAGAGGCAGCTGATATTGTGGGACCAAACCATGTTTAATTTTCCTTAGTGCTTGTGCAGGATGCAAGTCGTTCTGCCTCTGCAAAGGAAATGTACTGACAGCATGAAAATCTTATTTGTGCAATAAGAAATTGCCACAGATCAAACTGACAGGCTATCAACTGGCAGGTATTTAAACTTCCACGCAATGTGCGTGGTATAATCTACGCCCCAGGGGTTACACCGGGACTCCACCTTAGCTGTGGGCAAGTCTCTGCACTGGGACCCGTGGCCATTTTAGTTCTTTGGGGCCTTGCTGTGACTTCAGGCCTGTGCCCCCACTTTTTTTCCCCATGGGAACATGGAAGCAGGGCAAGAAAGCAGGTCTGACATCTGTCTCACCTGCCGTGGGAGCTGGGACACAGCCAGGACAGGCATCTGGATGGGGGACTTGGCAGCAATTCCAGGTCCTGTATTTCAGCATCATAATAGGTCGGTAATGTACTTCTAGCCTCCAGTTCATTTGGAGCATCACATGTACACCAGTTCAGCTGGAATATGTCCAGATTATCTATCCATTTATACAAAGACCAGCCAGAGGCAGACCAGCCAAAGAACAGACAGTGTCTGTGACTGCCAGATGTCACTTATCTAGCAAGATCCTCCTTTGTCCGAGAGACCTCACCCTGCCTGGTTGGACCAGGCACCTCTGCCACGAGCCTCAGTATCTGCCTGCCCAGTAGCAGGATGAGACCTCCCTCTGCTCCCCACCATCCTTCCTGGCCCTGACCCCTGGTTCTGGGGAGTTGCAGAAGGGCAGAAATGATTGAGAGGGATGGAGAAGAAGAGGGGAATGGATTACAGAGGGACAGAAGAAGGAGAGGAATGGGGACTTCCCCAGGTGCTTGCATCCTCCGGATGCTCATCATAACCCCAAAGGTATTTACCCTGTCCTACCTGTCTGGACCTCCCAGGAGGAAGGGCCTGTGCTGTCAGACTGGCAAACTGGCTTGGAATCTCTGCTGCTCCCCCAGGTGGGAAAAACCAGAATTAACTGAGGAGCAGGCAGCAGAGGTGATGCACTTGCCCAGCAAGCCAAGAACTGAGGAAATGCTTCCCCACCTGATCCCTTCTGACAAATCCCTCCTACAAGGCTGGGGGTATGTGTGTGAACTGCTGATGGAGACCGATGCTGAATTTGCTCACCATTTTCCACCATGTATAACTATATATTCCCCTCAACGTCCCAGGTTAACACCTATGGAGACTGGGATACTTGAAGGATATTACTAATGAGCTTACGGAGCCCTTCACCTGCAGCTCAGCAGCAATCCAGCTCAGCAAAGCTTGAAGGTTTTTTATTTGTATTTACAATTATAGAAGAAGTAATGGGGGAAAAGATCAGTTCAAATGGGGAATCAGCTGGGAGGGGAGTAGATCTTAAAATTTCTTTTGGTTGATGTTTTTGCAGAAAAACTGTGAGGGAAGAGGGATGAGGTATTCTGGCAGAGCAAGGAGATAGGAAACAACTAAATGAGACTGCTCGTTAAGGAGATGGGGAAGAAAAAGGATTG
Source organism: Ceryle rudis (assembly GCA_033439905.1). Taxonomy (NCBI): domain Eukaryota; kingdom Metazoa; phylum Chordata; class Aves; order Coraciiformes; family Cerylidae; genus Ceryle; species Ceryle rudis. Next base: position 42,302 of record JAAGNO010027778.1, read on the forward strand.
TCTTCTCGCCTTTGCTTCTTTTCTCTCACTCTTCACTATGCATCTTTATCTCTGACAGGGCATCACAAACATGTCAGTAAGGTCATATGGCCACAGACGTGCAGGTTCTCGGTCCCCTGGGTGGCTGCAGGATTCGGGTGGCTGTTCTGTGCTCTGACAGGCAAACCTGCTGTGCCTACAGGGGCCCCGGGCTTTTCTTGCTTGTCAGTGCCAAAAGCAAAGAGCGAGCGGACGAACAAGTGAGTTGGAGATTTGGGTTCCTGCATTGCTGACAAGCAGCATCACTAAGCCTTGGAGTGAACTTGTGCAGCGTCCCCCTGTTCTTTACCAGTACCAAGTGAACACCTTGGGCTCTGTGTCTATTCATGCTAGGCTGAGGCAGGAGCTGGGGTACACAGGGAACAGATGATTCGAGTGTCTCTGTCTTACGCTGCCCAGGAGGAGATGGTATCATGCCAATTAGAGCGCAGTCCAGTGACGCTTTATTGCATGGATAGCAGAGGAGAGCTGCGTCCCTTGCCTCCACTGTTGTGCTGCTTTCCTGTAGTTATTTTCATTTTAGCTGTATGCCAAGTTTAAGGTTTCAAGGATTTTCCTGCAGTGACCTCTAAATCCCTTCACTGGTCAATATGATGCATCACCATTCAGTATAATAGCCTTCTGTCTGGTTTGCTGGCCCCAGGCTTATTATTTTATGTTTCTGTACATTAAACTGCATTTTCCATTCACTGGCCCAGGCAACCAGTGGATTCAAATCCCTTGTTCCTCGTTATTTGTTCCCTCTCCAATTTTGCGCCCTCCACAAACTTTGATAGTTTGTGGAGGTATTTCCATTCAAGTCATTTGCAGGTATTATAAATGAGGGAAGTCCCTTGGTGTTCTCATTTGTTGAGCCTTCACTATACAGGATTACCTTTTCAAAGGAGGATGGAGGGGTTTAGCAGCATGACTAGTGGGTATTAATAGGTACCTCTTGGTACAGATCCTCTGAAAGACACTGTCACTGCACCTTTCTCACCTTTGCCCAGGTGAAGGCTGTAAATCAGAGCAAGGGCTCGTGTCTTTTGCTAAAATTGCTGTGGAGTATAAGGTCCGTGAAAAAAGGAGAAAGAAAAAGGGAAAGAGAGTAAGACATTAGGAATAGCTGCTGATTAGGGAGCGGGAGCTATCATGGGAAAGCAGGAATTTGAGGCACCTGAACTAATGCTGCAAAGGGGAACTTGGGTCTGAAATATGGACAAGGCTAGAAAGGGAATATTTCCCCTCTATCGATGCATTTATTTGACCCTGTTGTGTGCATTGCCAGCAGGATCAGCTTTCAGCCCTGCTACCTGCCTTTGGTCCTCTGGCAGGTATTTCTTCATGTTGCGGCTGAAAAACTTGAATTGTAAACCCAAAAGCCACAAAATTAACTGAAGCCCCAAGTCAGTGTCCTAGCCTCAGCCCAGTGCCACCGTGGGCACAAGCCACAGCAGAGCCTGCCAGCCCAGCCACCCTAATGATGGTAGAAACTAGGTTCAAGCTGAGGTTCCTTATGGATATTTACAGCCACATTGGCACCACAAAAGGAAACAAAAATGTCTCCCTCTCAACCGTGCAGGTTTTATTAAACATGTGTTTTGGCTCAAAGCCAAGCGGTGCTCAGTTGTTTTATCGCTGTGTATTCCTGTCTTTCACAGCCTTTATCAGTTATCCACATCAGACCTGTGAGCACTGCGAGGGCCGAGTCACACAAATAGTACTTTTATCTGCGGTCGAATCTATAATCAGGCAACAAAACCCCCTCCTCTTGTTTCTATTTAGAGTCCCGTCTCAGGCTCTTAAAGAAAAAGGGACTTCACAAAGGAATTTCAGTAATTATCCTCTCCCTCCATCCCCCAGATGTTGTTTTGTATGCTATAGGTACCTGTGGATACTTGAAAAGAGTGCTCAGAGCTGCTGTCTCTTTAATGGAAGACTTTTAGGAAAGTGAACTTTAACTTTTAAACTTCCCTATGAAAAACAGACCCATGTTAAGTTTGATACCATTTGCCTCAGGATGATCTCAGCTCTTAAAATATGATGGTTTTAGTCGGATTAAGAGCCTATATTGTTGCTGAAGAGAAAGAAGGGTGCCTCTTTAATTGCAGCTCAAATCTACCTAACAATTGCCACATGTTGAACAAGATTTAAGAGTTATTAAATATGAAAGCCACTATTGCTCCTCCACTAGGAGCAGCCTTTGTTTTTTAAACCTGGAAAGCACCAAGTAAAAGGGGGAGGAAAATGTAAAAAACAAATGAAAAAACCCCTACTGAAAACCTGAAATCTGAAGAGGTACGTTTGCTTTCTGTGAAGGCTCAAGTTAGTGAAGTTATCTCAGCGACAGCATCTGATGCATTAACTGAAACAAACTCCTGGCAGGTCTGGTAATCTTATGGCTCAGAAAACTCAGTACAAATTCACAATGGCCATTGGTTTGCTGTTGTCTGTTGTCTGAGGTTATTTATAAGCAATGGGTTGATGACTTGTGCTGAGCAAAATCTCCCCTGACTCTGGTGTTGGGTGCAGCAGCCGAGGATTGTGACCTGCTGCGCTCGGCTCAGCTCACTGCAGAAGGGCTCCTGTGGTGCTTCACTGCCTGGCACAGTCCAGCAAAGACACCGAGGACCCCCCATCTGTGAAATCTTCCTTAAACCTCTCCTGCTCTTTGGCCTCTCAGAAATAAAAAAGTCCTCAAATTCCTGCAGGAATGAGGCTGTTATGGAGAGCTCTCTACTAGCTTTGCATCTCTCCGTGCTGTAAGTTACTCTTTGCTGTTTAGGACACTGATCCCCGCGATAGCTCAGCTGGCTGGAAGCCAGAGCCCTGACACTGGTCTGGAAGGATCTTCAAAGTGGATAGTGTCTCCTTCCCCAGCTGTGCTCCGAACAGCCTGGGTCATTGAAGGGACTTCTACCCATTGCTCCTCAGTGTGAATTTTCCACTGAGTCTGCCACATTCTTTTCCTTTTTTCACATTAGAGATAACTCTCCTGTGGACAGAAGCTCTGCTGGGCTGTGGTGCCTCTCTGGGAATGGCCTTCATGACTTCATGACTGAAGCTATCAAACTTCAGTCTCAAAGTAACAAGCCAGCACGTCGACTCAGCTGAGCCCACAGGATACAGCTGTGTAGGAGGCAAAAGCAGACATAAAATAGGTCAAGGCAATAAGGGATGTTTTTATAAATCATCTGTTATAATTTGTAGAAAGTTAATGTTGGGTCAGGTGGAGAGTTACAGCTACTGTATCTGAAAAAAAAAATTAAAAAGAAAAAAGCTAAACTGTGATTTTCGGAGGTCAATGATTACATTTCTTTTCAGATGTTAGCTCTCTACTCCCTTTCCATTGTGCCTGACAGTATTTCAGCCTCTAGCATCAGGATTTTAAAGTTATGGTAATACAGTTTTCATACAATACATTATTCATTTTTCTAGGTCTCCATTTAGCAATCCTGGCAGCTAAGCAGCATGGTATAGTTTAGGGCAGGGGCCACTGCAGATCTCTGCAGTCTGGCAGAAGAACTTGGCTAAGCCTCTCAGGTTACAAAAGGAAGGCAATTTTCATTTTCCCTCCTGCTCAGCAAAGTAAAATCCAGCTCCTAATTTTCAGCGAGGAAATCACAATAGTTGGATATTTCGTGTCCGATCTCAGACACACCCCTGTAAATCTGGAGACACTTACTGAGCTGGGAACCCGGTTCCCTCTTTGGCAAGGTGAGGGAAAGGGGAAAACAACTGGCTTTCAAGCATGGTTTTAAGCTTCCCTTTCTATAGGGCCAACAGAAGCCATTTATTCCTCCCAAGCATCTTGTACTGGCTCAGCACTGCTCCTTGAGACCTCTGCTGGGGAATGTTCCTGCAGCACGTTCTCCAGCCAGTTTCCAACCTCCCCTTGCCATAGCTTGACGTCAGCTGCTTCCCTGGCCTCTAGCTCTCCTGGTGCAGACCTGCCTCCCTGATTGTGCCAAACATCAAATCAGCTGCTCATGGAGCGAAGTCCTGGCGGAGGGGGTGGAAATTTGGTAGCCATACAAACTGAGAAGCTCCCCAGCAAATCAGAATTTATGCTTATGAAGCAAAATTAACCCCCTTCATTCTTACAGTAGGTGGAAGTGTTGTTTAGAGGATGGGATTGTAGTCAGGGCTCCCAGGTTCTGCCTCTGTCCATTCTTCTACATTTCCTTGGATTGCACTTTCCAAGACACGATCATGATGTTTTGGAAATTGCTTTGACCAAGGGGACCAACTTTCAGACCAAACCCAAACCTTTGTCCTCTTATCCCTCACCATGACAGAGCTAGAAAGCTGGAAGAAAGATTTCTTGACTAAGCATCACGGGAAAGGGAACAATCAAGGCATTCAGGGTGTAAACCAGCTCTCCTGAACTTTCACTCTTTGTCTCCACCCTTTCCCCCAACAATAAAACAGATCTTCAATTGTTGCACTAACCGTTGTGCGGACAGGGAATTGGCATCGTTTCTTCTTTTTCTTCTTCTTCTTTTTTAACTTTTAAACTTTTCTTTATTATAAAATTCCGACTTCCAGCTGACCCTTGAGTAATTAGTTTTGTTGCAAGGGTTATTTGAGGTCTAAATGAGCCCAATGACATCTGTTTAATTTTAGGTGATTGGAAAATGTTCTAAAATTAATGAAATCCAAATGTATGACAAACTAATAGAACCATTTTATTTATTAAAAAAGGCAGTTAAAAATAATTCTAAACATTTCAAGAAAACAAAAGAGGTGAATGGGATTTGTCGTTGTTTAAATTGTACTTATTATATTACATTTCAGCGAAATGCCCTCTCGACCTTCCACAGTTTGCTCGATTTCCTCGTCAGGCTCCTTCCAGCTAATTTGCTTTGACATAAACAAAAAAGAAAAGAACTCAAGAATCAAATGCAGTCATCCAATATTTGGGGTCTCAGTGCTGATTATAGCCAGATACAAATAAGAATGAATGGAACTTGCTAAAAGCAGGACCATGTTATTAATTCTTCATGAATATTTAGATGGTCATGGGAAATGTATGAAGCCACACAAATCTCAGATGTGTCACAAAATGTAGCTTGAGTGTGCTCGTTCCTTTTCAAAATGTGTAGCTGAAATGCATGATTTGCCATTTTCCTCTTTAGCAAGTTTTAGACCACCTCTTTGAGCTGCAGAAACGTGAGGTGGCTTAAGTGAGCAATCACAAATCACGAGTGAGGAAAGGTGATTTATCCATTTTATGCACTCGATTTGCTACATGTATTCTTCCAAAAGGAATGCTTAGCCAGAGGAATTATACAGACATCACGGATCATCCAGGAGAAAATTTCCACTAATATTTGTAATATTCTCAGTGCAACTGGTGCTGGGATTCTCTTTAACTATCGCCTTAACTGTTGTGTGGCTTAACGCCCCCCAAAACAAATAACAAATGGCAGTTTGTAGGAATATATACAAACACATATATAATCCGTGACATTTTATGGGGAAAAAAAAGAATATAAAATAAAAAGTAAAATAAATAAAATAATATAAAAATAAAATAAAATAAAATCAGGCCAACATGGGTTTTTATGGTACTTTTGCACACTATGGTGTTGTAAAGCACGTGATAAATAGCAAATTAGGCAACACGAGTGATTCTGCAGGTAAACATGATATTGTGAATGAACAAAGTGATAATTCTCACACACCTCCACATTTACGAAGGAAATGAAACTTCACATTGTGGATAGAGTCCCTCTCAGCCTAACAGCACATCTCAGGGATGTTTAAAATAGATTTTTTTAGGAAAGGTTTTACTACATAGAAACAGCACGTCCCTGGGATAGACTGTGTGTTTGTGTTTCATTTACAGCTTCACCAGAAATTACAGAGACCATGACCCAGGTACGGTACCTGGGTGGTACAATGCAGAGGACCTGAATGCAATGAACTTTTAAAGTTGCCTTCTCTTTCTGGGAGCCCACCTGGGCTCCTAGGTCACTTCTGAGCTTGAATTTCAACTCTACTTTTGGAATACAGAAGTTTGAAATACTAACACTAGGTCTAGGTATCTGAAAGCCTCTTAAAAATTGCAGGGTGTGGAACTCCTCAGAAAGTGGATCAGTCTAGATAACCCCCCTTTTTTTTTCTACTCACTCTTTTTCTGAGCAAAGAAAACCAAAAATCTTATTGAAGAGAAAATTATTAATGTTCCTGAAGAGCCATTTGTGGAGATAACAAACCTTGCTTGGAGGTGATTCAGTTCATGCACGTAGCTTGCTGTTATTTTGGTCTACAGATTGAATTTGTACTCTTCCTGTTTAGAAAAAGCCAGTGAAAAATGAAGATTGTAAATGTCTTTTGCCCATAGCTGTATCTTCAGGTATCATGTCTGAGTTCTTCCAATTTTGAGGACTTTTTCTGGTTGTCCTTTACATTAACTTTTTGCATGGATTTCTCTTGACTCGTTGATTGAAGCTGCTAGACAAAGGTCTTCCTATTACAGGTCTGCTTTTGTACTCTGACAATTTACAGTTGTTGTTGAAGGTTACTTAGTTTTCTAGGTAAATGTTACCCTCAAACGGTAGCTAGTTCCAGTCATTTACAAGTCAAAAGCTGTCTAACATGTTCCCAAAATCTCTCAATTCTGTTGTCAGCTGGTTTGGTACTTTCTCAAATAGCTGTGGATATTTGAAAAGAATATCCCACCTTGCATAGAAACTGCAGGCAATTTTTTCATGAAATTCCAAGATTTCTGTAGGGGTAGACAGAATCTGCACTGGTGCCTGTGAAATCTCTTGAGAAGAGGTTCTTGAGAAGCAGCGATTGACTGCTGGCAGTAAATTAGGCTAAAGATGACAAATACATGAAAGATTGGTGGGATCAGAGTGATCAACATCGTTCTGGAAGCTGGTTGTATTTGCTATACTTATATCTGACAACAAAGTAAAACTATTTAACCATAGTTTATTGGACATTTCTCTGTAGTACAGGTGCTGAGCTCCAGATAACTGCGTTACGTGGCTCAGTGCTTAACCTTATCATTCAGTCATTTTTAGCTCCGTTGACAGAAGGATCACTGGTGTAGCTGTAATTGGAGTTTACAATGTTTGCAAGTATTAGGTGACTTGTAGCTTAATGCCATAACTATAGGGACAATAAATTACACGGTCATTAGAGGGCTTTAGCTATTCATATAGTATTAAGCATAAGAAGGACAGTAACATTTCTCTAATAACACATAAAACGTATATTCCAATTAAAACCATAATAGGATAGACTTGGCATTATATTACAGCCTCTCATGAATTTCGCTGCTTAGAAATTATTACCGTTAAAATCACGGTTTCAAAGACTTGCACACAGGGATAATAAATTCTCACAAGCAGGTTTAGACAGAAGCACTGAGCCGCCACGGAGGAAGACTGTGGTATAAAGCTGTGAAAATTCAGCTAGTGAGCAAAGGTTGGAGGAGTTGGGTTTCTTGCTTTCTTTTTTTTTTTGTTCTCCACATTTGGCTGGCTCTCCAAAGCAAGTGAGGCTTAATTAAAAGCAATTGAGTAAACAAACAGCAGTCAAAAATGATATCTAGGGGCTTTTATCTTCTTCTAGAAGCAGTTCTGCCCCTGTATGTTAGTGTGTGTTCTGCTGTGTTCTTGGGAGACTTATTTGAAGGGATGTTGAAACCATCTTAGTTTTAAATCCCAAACTGTTTTTGTCCTTGATATATGCAGAGTTTCTTTTACCAAAAGGCAGGCCCAACAAGGGTAGACTTTGTCTAAGGAACAGTTTAATGCAATATATTCTCCAGTCTTCAACTGCAAAGTTTCTACTCTCTTTTCTCTCACCACAGATGTCCCCAAGGACAGCACACAGAGGCTCTGTGTGCGCATTCAGATGCCAGAGCTTGCTGTATTCTATATCCCAATGGTATGTTTCATTTATGTTTGAAGGTGTGGAGTCCTATGAAACTCAAGGATCTTGTCTCACTGCAAAGAAACAAGCATGCGCTTATATGACCTTCCAGAAGAAGACTGCTGGTCAGAGTGGGACACCCTTTTTTTATTTGAGATTAGGCCTCCTTGTTTATTCACCAGTCACTTCATCCTTGTAAAGCTGTAAGAGATAGGGAGATGTTTGGAAGACAAACTAAACTGTGCTTCCTTGGTCAGTTCTTCACCCCTCTCTCCTTGCCCATCCTGCAATAACCTCCTTAATTCTTGGTTGTTAAAATGGTTATAAACTTGCTTTGGGAGATTATGGGTTTGCATCACAGTTACACAAAGATTATTTGAAGTGTGGTTAACATGGACTATGAGTTATCTCCTAAAGCTGTTTCACAACAAGCAGAACTACTAAAGACCTCATTCCAGATTGTTAGGAGATTAGAAAGGAAAGTTAAATGGGTCCCCAGACCAGGGTGGGAATTAAACACCTCTGAGAAAACAGGAATGTTTCTTGAAACACGGTTGCAAGAATGGCTTAGAGAGGAATTGACTATTTTTCCTCAGGAATCTTCAGCATCAGACAGAAAACAACAGCAAATAACCCAAGGCTGAAGCCACTACCAAGATGATAGTGTCCCTCTGACACATACCTCCGTAATAGACCCTCCCTCGTACTTCATGAGTTGAAGTACCAGCTGCTGTGCTCTTCTGCACAAAAGTTTCTGGTATATAATAAAAATAAACAAAGAAGAGTCTCCAGTGCACAGGCCAAAGATCTTATAGTTGCTTTAGGAAACATACACAAGTATCTTCCAATGGAAACAATGTGATGTCTTCTTGCATGTCCAGGAATTTTTCATTCTGTCATAACACCATAGTCTCTCCACTCCTCTTCATAAGCCCTTCATCCCTCTTTGCTAATGGTTTACAACATAGAACGATTTAACTGTATATATTGATGTAAATCATGTCACCTTCTCTGTGAATTATATAAAATAATTCACACTGAAGAACTCATGGAAGGGTTTTTAAGGCTGCAATTCATCATCTCTTTTCCATTACCCTGGGCAAGAATAAAAGCCAGCTACAAATTTGGCTCTTTCCTTTGGAAAGGAAAAAAGTGTAATTATTTAATATTTGAAATTAGTAGTTCTTCTATATTTGTAAATTGGACTGTGCAAGCTCTGAGGAAGGTGTGTTAGTCCAGACTCTTTCCACCAAAATCAGTGGAACTGGAGGCAGGAGACAGCATAGGATCATAGAATGGTAAAGATTGGAAGGGACCCTGTTCTGTGCTCACTGTCTGCTTACTGGAAGCACAGGGTTTGGATTGGTATCATGGACTGGCAACCACTTTCCTCAACCAGCCACCATGGCTATAGCCAGGAATGACCCTGCAGTTTCCCAGACTGAGAAGAAACAATTTTGTAACCTTTACATCCTTGTAGTTATTTGGAAAGCTTCCCGACATCTTTTAAAGGAGTCGTATTTTATTTGACTTGTATTTTTGCAACCTCTGGTTGCCAACACTAGCCCACAGGGCTGGCTGATTTCGGGTGTAACATCTAAAATGGAAATAGAGGCGCTTCAACAGGTATTGGGCATTTAAATGGTCCAATTGAAGTGTATGAAATAAGACTTCCATACATTTTTTCTCAACCTCACCACCCAAAAGTGAAATTTAGATATCCATTTAGGTGGCCACATCTGAGAAACTGGCACTCGAAACATATACAAGCTCATTAAGTATGCAATTATGGTCACCTAATTGTGGTATTCCACAGAGAGGCAATTGCTTGGATTTCCTGTGGCGAAAAATGAGCACACGGCCGCTACAGAACAGGAGAATGTTCAGACTGTGCAGCTGTACTTGTATGCACAAAATGCACAGAAAATCCTTAGTGTGGGGCATCTGTGTTAAAACCAGAAAAGGAGAGCCCCAGAAACTCAGGTATTAGCAGTTAACATAATAATAGCACAGCTTTTGAAATCCCTCCTTGTACTGTCACTTTAAATGTTTTATTGATTAAGGCCTAGATTACTTAACCTAAAGCCCTATATTTATATTTAGCCAAGGTAAGTTATGAGTCATGAGTAATCCTTTTGATCCAGAGGTTGCCGTGGGTCACCAGAGAAATGAGTTGAGTTATAATATCCTAGCAAACTAGCTGTGTGTACAGAAGAATAAATTAAATAAACTCTCCTTTAGAAAGTCTCAGTGATTCCGTACTCTGTTTCTGTTTAACCAGAAAATGTTGTGTTTGTTTTCTTTTCTTCTCCCATCTAAAACGAAATATATTTGTGATGACAGATGCAAATGTAGTCACTGATGTTTGTAGCCAGCTGAATTGTCTTTCTGCTAAGGGTGTCAGCACCCAGTCCTGAGCCTGGGCTGCTCCAGCTGAGGACTGAAGTCTTTAAAAACATATGTGAAGAAATTTGACTCAGGTGACTTCCCTGTGTTGAACTCTGAGTTGAAGTGGCATTACCCAGGCGCTTTTGCATCCATCTGATCAGGTTTGCTGTTCGCTACTACTGCCAAACACGCTGATCTTCAGCATCTTCAGAACCTGTGAAGTATGTGAGATACAAGCAATGACCCAAGGGTTCTCCTGTGTATGCAATCCCAGCGTAGCTGCAATGCAGTCAGTTATTTCAGTTCTCAGACAAACCAAGTATGCAGATCCTAATGAAAATATGAATTTTGGGGGTTTTTTTATTGCTTTTTATAGTCTTGGACCCTGTTAAACAAGGTGGTGAGTACTCCCAGCTCCCCTTCTAATCCTGCAGATCTGTTTTTGCATTAGTGTCTCTGCCTCCCAGGGATCGTTACCTGTGTCATCTGTGGATGCAGGGAGCACCCTAAGGACTGTGCTGAGTGTGGTATGCTGTGTGCTAGTTGACAACGGGTTAAAGGATCAGGAGCACAAGTATTGTTCTCCTCTATCCCTCCAGTTGCATGGAATAATGAGGAAAGAAACAGGAAGACCCATCGTATCAATACCTGGCTCTGAGCCTGGTGTCACCAGCAGGACTTTGGGTTTTTTTGACCATGTATCAGTTTACAGAACACCATGCCTGCTGGTGAGAGATGGGGTACAACTGTCTCAAAGGGGAGAAGAGGTTTTTGCACAGGAGGTTGCAGGGCTCATCAAAAGAGTTTCAAATGAGATTTGAAGGGGGAAAGGGATAGAGATAAACCTGGGGGGTAGCACATCAATGTTTGTGGGGCGGCGTGTGCAATGGACTTCAGTCTGCCATCCCAGTAGGGGCAGGGGATGGAGTGCCATGCGATAGCAAAGACACAAGGGATATTGATGGGCCAGAAATGACAGTAGAGTCTGAGATGATCAGGTAGGAATTATGCCTTCTCCCTCCAGAAAGGTGACAGGATCAATAGCCCAACTGAAGTGCATCTACACCAATGCATGCAGCACGGGCAACAACCAAACAGGAGGACCTGGAAGCGATTGTACGGCTGGAAAACTAGGGTATGGTTGCCTTCACAGAAACGTGATGGGATGATACACAAAACTGGAGTGCTGCGTTGGGTGCCTATAAGCTCTTCAGAAGGGCCAAGGAGAGGCGGTGAATTGGCCCTGAGTGTTTTCATTCTCTTGAGCTATGATTCTCCGCAACTGTCCATCCACCCCCTGTGCAAACAGCTGGACTGTGCACACACAACAGCGTGAGAGGACTGAGGTCTCTGCATGCTCAGGGGAAGGATTAAGAGCTAGTCCATAGCCCTGCACAAAGCTGCGCTCACAAGTTCTCTCTTTGGACACACAGGAAATATTGTCTAACACTGACTTGCTGGCAGACCTTGAGATTTAGTACAGACATAGCCCAAGTCGTAGGTCTGAATTCACTTTGAACTGAAATTGGTATCATAAACTAGCAGAGCCTTTTGCTTTGTTTGCTTTCTTTGGTGTGGTTTATTTTTAAAATGTATGCATATTTCCAAGAAGCATCTTGAAAATTTATTTTTATCATGGAAATGGAATGTTTCCTGGCTTTTTCGAGTCTCTTGGTGCAAGCTTATGTCCTAGATCAAGTTAGCGTTAGCAGTTGCATACCAAAGCCATGTAGGAGAGTCTGAAACAGATGTGACTACCCATCCAAATCAGGTAGACCTTGCCCATATGAATCTGCATGACCAGAGACTCAGGAAACTGTCCACTAAGTTCTTTTGACACACTCTAGTAACCTACTGGGTGATACACTGAGATTTGCTGGGCTTGCTCAAAATATGAGATACCTCATAGTCACCAGAAAACAGATGATGAGTCCCAGATGTTCAACACTCATGGATTACTAAGGAAAACAGATAGAGGGAACAACTTTTAAGGACCTAAACAAAAAATGTCTGGTCTGGTTTAGGTTCCTAACTTGAGAAGTGCTTGAGTGTCTGTTCATATTCAAATTAACTGTGGGAGCCCAGGGGCTGTAAAATCATTACATTAAAAACTCTGTGTGAGCTGGGACTATAGATCACACGCAAACGTGGCAGCTGGCTGTGTATTACTTCAGCCTTTGAGTCTTCTCTTATCAAGTGCTCCAATTTTATAGGAGAAAAAACCAGGTTCATAAAAGAGTCTTCATCCCGGTAACTGTGGGAGACTGGGGAGAGTGCTGCTTTCAGGGCTTTGAATTACATCATTGTCAAAACTTCCGATTTACTCTTGCATCCATACCGACATGTAGTTGTGTAATTTACTGGGCTTAGTTGCACTTAATCTTAAGTAGAACTCACCAAAAGATTTGACCTCAAGAGATTTCCTGTTTCACAAGTGGCCTGTTTCTGAAACAAGAGGAGAATAACCAAAGGAGTATTTTACTACTCTAGTTTAACAAATGGTTCTGTACTGATAGATCAGGATAGTATCCAAGAATGGTTGGTCACAGAATCACAGAATCATTAAGGTTGGAAAAGACTTCCAAGATCATCAAGTTCAACTGAGGTCCATTTGCTTCTTCTTCTTTCCATATGCCGCTGGTATTTTGTTGTTCAGTCGACAGAATCTCGATATCCATTTTAACCAAAAGTAGCCTGGCAAAAGCGTCCCTCTACTTTTTACCTTTGTGCATAGCTGAGGAACCACCATTTTTCTCTCAAACTTCTGCTTTCTTTTGCATGATCTTGTTTCTGCATATTTGGTGCTCACTTGTTGAATCCAAGATTAAAATGTAGAGAAAGGAATCAGCAGATCTGATCTGCAGCTCACAAAAGCTCCCGCTTACATACTTCAGTGAAGACTAACCCCAAGCTGAATTCCAACGTTCAGTTTTACAGGTTAATAGTTTGTTGTTTGCTTGAACACACAGGAACTCACTGGCAATTCATCATTCTGCCTTGGTTCGTTTTGTTGAATAGGCAGGTCCTGGTAAAGCTGACCTTTGTACCGGTTTAACGTTTCCCCTTCACACCTTCAAGGCTGAGGAGTTTGACTGACATCAATAATTAATTTTTGAACAAATACAGCACACCTTTTCCTATGGTTCCTCTCAAAGATACGAGTCTTTGTACATCGCAACAACAGGCATGTGGTGAAGGGGGGAGTCCAAAGGACACTGGTGGGGATCAGAGTCTTAAGATCAGCCTGCTTTGGTGCAGTTAATGTTGTGTCTCTCCTCTGTTATGCTGTCATGTCCTTCTAGGTGCCACAGGCAAGACAGAAAAGCATTTATATGCACTGCAAAGCTCAATACATTCAGGACAGGTTGCACCAGCTGCAGCGAGCAGCTCTAAATAGCTGCTTTGGGCACACGCAATGATCACAACAGGCAGTCGTGGGAGCAGGGTCACTTCAATTGACTGGGTGTGCCAGAGATGTTGAAAAAAATGATCCTCAGGTTCTGGCCAAGGAAAAGGTTTGCAGGGCAAAAAGAGGGCATGGCGTGGAAAAACCCAGCAGATGGCCTTTGCAATTCTGTCTTAAATGGAAGATGTTGTTTTGCAGGGTCATGCTAGCACTGCAACATCACACCAGATCAACTTGCTTTTCTTATTTTCCAGGTGATGAAGATGAGATATAGGCCAGGTAAGTGAAAGAGAAACTGTCTCCATTGGCAGCCTGATGGGAGCTGAACCTTTACACTGGTTAGAGAAAGGGGAGGAGATGATTCATTAAAACAGAGTATTTAGCTCTCCTGCATGGCTGACCATTGCTCATCTCTAGTTTACTGATCTGAACTGGTCACCAGTATTGGGCACAAACAGAGCTTTATGCCCTTGGAGACTGAAAAAGTTACGAAGTCTGAGAATGAATGATGCAAATCTTGAAAATACCTTTGTTAAGTCTGCCTTGTCAACTTTGCTGATGTACATCAGCATGTGCTAGCAGCTAAGAAAATGAACAGTTAAAAAAAGATAGGTCATGAGAGGGCACAGTTAATCTCTCTCATCTTTTCCTTGTTGGGTATTCGTTACTATGATTTCTGTTCTTATCAAGGACATTCAGACTAAAAAGCCAGGCTAGTTCTAGCTGTTATTATTTGTCATTACAAATTTTGGCTTAAATTCCTCTATTCCCATCTACAAAGCATCTTCAAAATATTCCCTTGAAAATTTGGGTAAGCAGCCATCCCCAATGTCATCAGCTTGCAGACTCCCGTGACCTGGATCCTAAACCATGCTGACCATGACTCAACCTTGAGGGAGACTGGTCTAGGGAGAAGGAAGGAATCTGGACAACAGGTGCTCTTGTCAGCATCCCTCGCCTTTGTGGGCAGCATAACTTACAGTGCAATTTGTATTGCAACATAAATCATGGCTGCTTCAAGCTCCACATAATTCCTCTGATGCAGAGCCCGCAGTTCATGTGATACAGTGGGGGCTGAGGGTTGGTAGCGCAACAGATGTTGGTGAAGAAACTAGGTGACAACTGACACAGCCTCCATGGCCTCCAGTCTCCCAAAAGAAGTGATGGATGAGAGCAGTTTTCTGGCAGTGGCAATTCCTCAACAGAAGATAGGCAAAAGGTAAGATTTGAGGAAGGTTTTAGGGTCTTTCTGTTACGGAAGGAGGTACACGGATGCTTTGGAACAGACCATTCAGATTTCCGCCTGTATCTTCAGAAACTGGTAAAAATTTGCATCAAAATGGAGGAAACTCAAGATGAATGAGGTCAGCCCTTCCACGTGTGAGATGGAGGAGGATTTGCTTTGCTTTTGGACATGTGGCCTTTCTGTTACATAGAGAAAGGGAACATTAGTGTGCTTAGATTTGAGGCAGAGTTTCTGAACAGGCAGCATGTAACATTATAGGTCCTTCTGGGAGATGCTCAGTGAATCCTGTTGCAGGTGGCTATTTATTTCAGCCTCCACATGCAGGAAGTAAGAGAAGCTTTCTAGGTGGAAGGAGCCTGGGCTTAACAGTCTCTGAGAGGAACTACAGCCAAGTCTGGTGAGGAGATCTGAGTATTATGTCGTTATGAGATTCCATGCACATATATCTGGATTGCAGCAGAAGGGTCCATACGACTGTGCAGTGTCTGTGGAGGCTTAAGAGTGGCGAAGGCAAGACATCTGCTTCTAAATACTGCTTTATAGTTCCCTCTTGACAATGCATCTGTGTGAGTTTGTAGATGCTCAGGACCTGGGGAAATCCCATCACCTTCTTTCTAAGGATGAACTGGAGCACACTATTCCCTTACCTCTAATTCTGAGGTGCCCAAATCTTGCACAGAAAACTCAAGCATGAAGCCAGACCACGCTGGTGACTTACAAAGTCCCAGATCCCCGTGTAAGAAATCAAACTATCTTCATTCTCTTTACTCAAGTATGACAATGCAGCTGTGTCACAAGCCCATGCAATCAAGGATTTTGAGTACTGAGGCAGAAAATCCCCCTGAATCTTTCTGTCATGGTGTTTTGACCTCATTCGAGGTTAACTCTTGTATATGCAGCCTGAATATAATGTGCTGTAATGCCCAGACACCAAAAGAAGAGCAAAGGTTGGTATTTCATGGCCTTTGTAGGACAAACTCAAGCATATGGGCTACAGCTAGTTAACAATGACTATTGTTATTTTTCTTCTTAAGACTATAATTCCAGAGGGTTGGGGAGGAAGCTAAGAAGTAGCCAGTGCTCCTCTGGATATGAGTGTATACTTTATCTGAAACAGCTGATATAATAGTTGAGTGTTCTTATAAAATAAATCCTGGCTTCTGAAGAAGCTGCAGAAAATGGATTTTTCGCAGCTTCCACAGTCTTAGGGTAAGAATCCACAGGATGGAGGTGGGACATGTTTCTCATCTAGTCATGCTCTTAAGTAATGTTCTTGTCACAAAACTCTCAAAAAATGGCAGTCATCTGGCACTGGAACAGATGTCATTGTTCTTCAGCCAAACTCCACTTCTAATCCTCTTTTTTTCGTGTGTGTTTGAGACAGACTGTAACCAAAAATGAGGAGGGAGAAGAAATTTCAGGAGAAACTTAGACCTTTACTGCACATACCACGAAGAAGCACCGCAGTGGAAAGCTCTGCTGAGCTTTGAGAAGCCAACAAGCTTGGAAGCTTGTAGGCAGGGTTGCAGGCAGCTTCCTCTTTTACTGGGACTTGGAAAATTCATTAGTCCTGAAAACTGCCAGATCTACTCCAAAGGGAAGGGAGAAGGATCATGTAAAGTTTGGAGAAAATTCAAACTGCTTTTTAAATTTTACTTTTTTTTTTTATTATTATTTGTCAATTGTGAAAAATGACCTGAGCTTTCAATTGTAAAATTTTGTCTAATAATAAAGCTGGGTTGGGCTGACCCAGCCAGGAGATGCAGTGATGAAGTGTTGGGCCTGGGCAGCTTCCACTGGCAGAGACCTTCTGGAACCTAGACTGGATTTTAAAGCTCCCCACTGGAGTGAAGCTGGCCACCGGTGTTCATTCTGTTCTGCTTCTTCATCGACACTAATCCATACGTGCAGCAGCACCCCTGTTATTTATAGTTGACCTATATTGAAAAGTTGGTTATGATTGTGCACCAGAAAGACACAGAAGGTATCTTGGAAGATATCTAAGTCAGAGGGTTGTGCAGAGTGTGTAACCAAAAGGAGAGGGCAGCGGTAATGGTATGGAGCGGGTTGATAATGAGTTTTAAAAGCTGGGATTTGTTTGCCACTGATTAACAAAATGAAAAACCAAAGCAGAGTGCAATTAGGAGGATTACTGTGAGCTCGTAACTCCTCCCCAGCTCCACAGAGAAGTGGTTTGCTAAACTGACCTTTTGTGGGGCTGGACTGAAAAGACATAAATTAGCTCATAATGGATGAGTATTTTCATTTAATAAAACACCTGAATTTGTTTGGAGTTCCCAGGCTTCTCGGGAGAAAAAGAAAGAGAGCTATTATGTTCTACAAAAAACAATGACATTTTACCCTCTGTATTTACTCTTCCAATAGAAAATCTGCAGTAGGCCAAGGTCCTTATCACAGCAACACTTGGCACTTCTACCATGCATTTCACATGCCCTTACAACCAACCAAATAAGCGCTTGGATATCTTGGATAAGCGCTTCACTTTATTCACCAGTCGGGGCTTCACTTTCCCTGCAGTAAAACAAATTACCTGACAAATAATCCTTCTTACCCTAAAGAAGGTTGGGTTAAAAATAGATGGAGAGGAACAGAAAACCATTCGAAGACCTGCATGTGAAACCCTGGAGCTACATCTCGGGCAATCCCACAAGTGCATTGAAAGCAGGCGGGTGGGGTGGGACCGCTTGGTAGCCAGTGGCTGGTCAAGCCCAGACGTGTCTTCCTTTTGCCTGCCCCTTCCAAGCTGAGCATTATAGAAGGGCAGGGCCTGGCCAACAACCTTGAAAGCTCAACAAAAACTCAAACATAGTCATTTGGAAAGGCCAGCGGCATCTCTCGCGCAACACTGCATGGATGAAACCTGCTGCGTCATCCCCTTCAGCAATGGCATGGAGGGGAGGGGTCAAGGGAAAGCAGCATTGGGGCTGGGGGACATGAGGCAGTGCAAAGTGATCCCTCCTCTTCACTCGCTACAGCTCCTCTGAGCTGAGGCACAGGTGGAGGTTTTGGGACAGACACTGGCTACGAGGCACTGGCCAGAAATTGTCCACTGATTTCAAAATGTCTCCAGTTTAAAGCTAACATGGTGTTTCAGAGCCGGAGGTGCTGCTATGATCAGCCACATTCATCAGTCCCCAGCATATTTTGCAGAGCCTTAGAAGTGGGTAGGCACAATCTGAGGGGAAAGTGTCAAAAATGAAGGGGCCATTTTATACCCAAACAAGAAAGGGGAGTTCCCGGGGCCTGGGCCCAAGAAGTCCTCTAAGATGTCAGAGCTAAAAGCTAGCTGGGGTGTCCATTTGGGGAGCAGATGTGTGACTGGCAGGAGTACTGGTGCTGTATTTTGAGAGCAGGGTCGGACATGGGCACCGGGACAGGCTTCAGAGGGTTTTAGAGGCATGTCGGGCTCAGGTGTTGCCACGGCAACGAGGGCCTGCGAGGGCCTGAGGCTCTGAGTGCTCGCCTCCCTCCGGCTCTGCCCCCTCCTGCCAAGGCTTAAAGTTCAGCTTCCCCTTTGGATGAATTTTTTTGTGGTTGTTTCTGCATTTCAGCATTTGCTCAATGCCCCGTGGAGGAGAGGTTGCCATCATTTCCCTTTTCCCCTCTGTAGTCTTCCCTGGCATGCACCTCCTGGTCTGTTAGGGAGGAATGGCTGCCTTTATGGCGGGAAATGCAGAAAAACTGAGGAGAAATGTAGCCACTGATAAGTCACTAAAATATCCACTTTCCTTTGAAAACCTCCCTGTGTGCTTTGCTTGAGTACTAAGCAACTTAACTGTTGGATGTATTTAAGTAATATTAAACTCTGCCTTTTTTTTTTTCTTCATGTTCAAAGGGAGAGAGCCTGTATTGGTACAATTCATTTTTTAAAGCCTTTTAAAATTTCTCTTTGGCAACACCTCTTTGAAGTCTAATCCAATCCGCAATATATGTCTTCCAAGTTAATCCCAATTTTTTCAGGACGACCAGTAATGTTACATAAAGGCCTTCCAAAGAATACCAAGAGCGCAAGGAACAATCCAGTTAAATCTCTAGATGAGGGGGACAATTCTGCTGTAATTTACAACAGCATAAATCCACAGTCATTCCACCAGTGGGTTGACCATGCAGGACTAGACCTCTGGAAACCAATTTACTACTCAGCTTTGGTGAGTTTATACTGTATTTGCCACTCAAACTGAGATTTAGGTTTAAAATGTTAATTTTTAATAAGGCAGCAGTTTTCTTTTAGAAGCCTCCAGGAACCGGTTCTGGTTTATGTTCATTTCAGAGCTTTATGGCTTTCTTAGGATCTCTCTAGACCTGCCATATGCATTTTCTAAGTACCTTTCTACTCAGTTTGTGCTGAATTATATTTTACCTCCAAAGAGTGAAATTAGGAACTCCTTTTTCTGATGCAAAAGAAGACACTAGACAAAAAAGAGTTGGAAATACCCTTAAGTGGAAGGGACAATCCATAAGTGGAAATGAAATTCTGACCTGAGCTACCAATCCTTAAATATCACAAATAAAATTCTGTTTAAGGTTGTCAGACAAAAGTCCCTGGCTCAAAGCCGAAGATGGAAAAATCAAAACTGGAACTAAGAGGTAAACTTTTAAATACTGTATAAGCTATTAATGGAACAGCTTCCCAAGGGGCATGATATAGTCTCCATGACTCGAACACTAGTCTTATTGTCTGTTATGATTTTCCTCACATGACCCCCTTCTCCAGCTAACCCCCCAAAATTTCAGCTGTCTGTCCCACAGGATTAAAGTGTGATCGCCTTCCTCAGCTCCTCAGATGCCAATCACCTTTTTTGCTCAGACTAACAAAATGACTAACATAATTACACCACACAAGGAAGGTATTCTCAGCCTGTGTTGAACTTGATGTTGACTGCTTCTACAAGGGCTTTTGTGCCCCAAAATTTCTCAGTTGTTTTCTGAGAATATTTGGTGTAATGAAGAAGCATCTCCTCTCCTCACAGACTGTGCCTCTTCAAATCACATCTGCTGAATAATACACTCGGTGGCTTAGCCACATGTTGAGCTTGGTATAGGAACAACCGAGTTGAATGAAGAGAAGAGCAGCCCCCATTCTTGCTGTGTTACTTCGGGCCTTCAGAATGGGTGACTTCACTCTGTGTCAGTAGCCATTTGCCAGACTGAATTGGGAAGGTTTTTATAATAAAGTTTCCCCTAAAACACCTTAAGGTCTGAACTATGTTACCCCTTCTTTGCCATCAGAAAAACACCTGAGCAAAAGTGGTGTCCGGTCTGAGCTGGTTTGGGTTTGACTGTTGCTCTTTACGTTCCTGGATGGTGGATGCAGTGATATGTTACACTCACGAGCCAGCTTTTCTGAGCCGTAACTGCTTTCCAGGACTTTCATTACGTGCTGCAGGTGTTCTGCATTAGAACTCATTTTTCACTCGCATGGCTGTAGGAAGACGAGTCAGTCCTGCTTATTATTGTCTTTTTTTTTTAACAAATCATCTGTATTGGTGTTTGCTGTTCGCTGATGGCTCATTCGTACCGTGAATGGTATGAGATGTCTGGTAATATAACCCGGCAGATTTACTGCACAACTGGCAACATTAGAGCACCCTCAGACATTAGCCAAAAACCTACGAGGTCCAGAATAGCTTAGGTAGATTGCTATTGCAGATACAATATACTTCTACAACGTCCTTCTCAGGGTTCATTTGGATACGGTTGAGTGCATTTGGCTATGAAACAGAAATCTCTTTCCATCTGCCTTTATCTACCTTGCAGCGTGTATATGCTATTTGTTTGTGCATGGACAGTTGTGCATACACGTGCCTGTGTGCTCCTCTGTATGAGTTTATAGCCTTAGATACGTATGCATTTACCACTGAAATACCTCTCAGTTCAGGAAACTCTTCATGTCATTCCATCTGTTCCCTTTTGCTGATATAAATGACCTGTCTACTGACACAGTTAATTTTCCCTTACTGTCTTTCCTGAAGATGTGCTGTTGGTCTGCAAGAATCAGAGAATGTAATAAAAATGACTGTTTGTACGGGCGAGACATAAATGAAGAAATGTAGCATAGACTTTGCGAAGAGAAATTCGTCATCTGTGGAGCTGATAAACTATTGGGTGAGGTTTTTCTGCAGAATATGTGATGAAAACAAAGTTTCCATTAAGAGCAACTTGTTGGCAGGAACTAATACATAAAATTTGCACTTTTCAGCAGATATATTTCAGTGCCCAGGTTTTCCTTTTTTTTTTTTCCAGTGAAAAGAGAAGGTTATAAGCAGAAGGAAAGCACTATTCATGAATTTCTTTTTGTTAGAAGAATTTTCCACAGAAAAAAAAAGCCTTTTGTTATTTTTAATTTTTAAATTTTTAATTATCTTTTTAAAATAAGGCCTAGCTATGTGGTTTTCTGTCTTCAAACAGCAATCCCAGAACTGGTTTAAATGAATATCAAACCAAATGAACAAACTTCAGTTAGATTTAGGTCATTGTTGAACACTTATCTCCCAAATTATGGCCTTTTGGCCTATATGACTTCAAAATGTTTCACCAGGACAATCTGATCCCTTTGTGAGACTGATAAAACAGCTCATCAGATCATGCCACCATCTCTTCACAGTGGGCTAACATCTTTTCCTGGTTAAAAAACTGCTCACCCCACTTGTGATCCCATATTTCTGTCCTGGATTTGATTTTACAAAGTACATATCTCAAGGTCGTCTGTGCAAAACCAGCAGCTGGTGAGTCTTTTGGCAGCCAGTGGCTGCTAAAGCTCCGAAGAGACTATCAAAATGCATTTAAGCAGGACAAGTTGAAGTCCGAAAAAAACCCCGACTTAAATGCCTGCAACCCTGTGGTAAATATCTACACCATTCTTACTCCCTTCTCTAAACTTTACTTCATGTGGAGGCTTTCCCAAAATCACAATACCTACAGTTAAGGGTTGCTTTTTTTCCTGGCTGCAAAAGACCTGGCCTTATGCAAAGAGCAGTGAGTGAGTTTCGGCAAAAGTAATTGCTCTGCCTTCACCAGAGTTATATTTCCAAGAACATAGTCCCCAAAGAATGGGGAAAGTAACTTATTTTTTTAATTTTAAACTGAAAACTGAGATTCTACTTCACATTTCTAGGTCTCGTCTGCCAAGAAAAAACTTCGAAAGGCCGGTGGCTTTGCAGACCTACCAAATTCACCCCGAGCTGTTCTGAAAATAAACAGCATCAGAACTAGATAGTTTTGCTGAAATATAACCCTGCTGTAATAAAACAAATGACTAACACTTTCTATTGGTCTACGTAGCGTAGTACATGAAACATACATGTAAGCAAGTCAAGATGGATGAGTCATCTTGACTTAATAAAGCTTACAAATACTTGCTAAATATTTGAGAAGTCTCATGCCAGGAGCCTTCATCACTTGTTTTGTTAGACTCCTGCTTTGCCAAGTCAAAACAGTCAGGAATCATAAAAAATAATCCACCCAATCTGTCTGAAAATGCAGTTTTCTAGCATTATTTTTCTTGGTTTACAGCAGCAAGTCCTTCATTCTGCCATCCAAATTTTGCAATAGAGAGCATGACTTCCTCTTCTCATAAGGTAAGCAAATGTTTTGCATTTATCAAGTTCCCAGGGCCTAAATGGAGATAGAGAGTCAGCAGACCTCACATGTTTATGTTTCTGTACTGGAAATGAGCCACGGGAAGTTGCAGTTAAAAGGCTGTGATGTCTTGGGGTTCAAGGGACACAATGGACTTCAATGACTTCAGCACAGAGGAACATCTGAATTTCTGTTTGCCTTAAATATGAATTATAAGTTCTCAGAACCTTTGTGAATAGGGCCAGAAACTAGAAGCCTACGTTTATTCATGAAGCGCAGTGCTAGTCTGTGTTGGTTTACAACCTTGTTTTCCTATCAAAAAAGACCTAATTACTCCCACCTCCTCACCCCACCGATCTAAACCCTACCCAAGCTAGAACTACTCTTACATCTGGATTTCCCTGGACACATTTCCTCTTGTCTGATGGAAATTTTATCTGAACGTAATTTGGAGAGCTTAAAAAAAAAAAAAATTAGGGGTGGATATCAAGATGTTTTGGCATCCCAACTGGGTTATCCTTCCAGTTAAGCTGCTGGCCACCCTGAAATCTCAGCTCTGGCCGTTGCCCGTGATTAGATCAAAGCAATCACAAATGTGCAGTGAGATAAGTGCTTTGGGGATAGTCAGTTCTGCTGCTCGGGAGCTGCAGATGCAGTCTGCGCTAGTGATAAACGTGACAAGACACGGTGGGTTTACTGTCCCAATGCATGCACAGAGGGACTGGGGCTACCCAGAAATGTCAGGCTCGTTAAATATGCCTAAAAGGGAAAGCACTCAATTGGTGTCAGGAAAAATATTTCAAGATAACCCAGAAGTGCATGAAAAGTCTGCACAGATAACATGAAAAACTTGTTGCTTCAAAGGGGCAATGGGAGCATCTCTGTGACAAGGAAAGGCTGAGTGACCTGGGGCTGTTTAGCCAGAAGACTGAGAGGGGATCTTATTGATACCTAAAAAGTAGAGTGTAAAGAAGATGTGGCCAGGTTTCAGTGGTGCCCTGTGACAAGACAAGGGGCAACGGGCACAAACTGGACCACATACAGTTTTATCTGAACAGGAGGAAAAATTTCTTTCCTGTGAGGGTGTCAGAGCCTGGCCCAGGCTGCCCAGAGAGGTTGTGAAGTCTCCTTCTCTGGAGAGATTCCCAACCCGCCTGGACCCTG
>JAAGNO010027779.1:0-13988 GCA_033439905.1 Ceryle rudis
CGCGCCGCCCCCGCCATGGCTGCCCTGAGGGCCGCCCGGAAAGGGGCGTGGCCAAAGCGGCTCCGCGCTCTCCGCCGATTGGCGGGGAAGGGGAGGGGCGTGGCCTCCTCCGCGTGACGTCAGCGGGCGGGAAGCCGCCGGCCTCTGCTCCCTCCTCCGCCGCCGCCATTTTGAAGGCGCCGCCGCCGCCGCGGCCTCAGGTACCGATCCCCCCCCTCCTCCAGCCGCCGCGCGGATACCTCTGTTTCCCCTTGCCCTGCGGGTTTTTTTCGCCGCTCCTCCCCGGGGCCGCGCAGTCGGGGCCCCCGCCGCCTTGTCGTGCTCCTGGCCTGGGGGCCGGTGCCCTGCCCGGGGCGCGTCAGCTGGGCTCTGTGTCGCCTTGTCGCTACGAGCCTGTGAAGCCAGGGCGTTGTGCCGCTGTGCGGGCTACGGGCGGCATCTCCGACGCGAAAAATAAGCCGCTGCGTTTTCCTGGAGTAGGTAGCGGGGCCGTGGAGGCTGCTCCGGAGGAGCAGGAACCATCTTTAATAGCGCAGATCTATCTGTTCGCAGCTGCTGGAGCCTGTCACCGGCGGGTGGGGGGAAAATAGAGCCTGGTGATCGTGTAGCCTGGTACGGACCTGCCTGGAGATGCTCCCTCCAGTGCCGGGCAGATGGTCTGGGGAGGAGGAAGCGTGGCTCTGCGGATTCCTGTTCGCTGGCAGGAGTCGCTGGAGAAGATGGATACGTATATAGAAAATATAGAGATATATGTAGAAATATGTATATTATGCATATATTTTTATCAATAGAAAATAAATCAAAACCAGCTGATACCTGTGCACCTTAAGCTATCTAATGAGTGATGGGGCTGGTGAGCTCGTTAGTTTTCGCATCTCCTCTGCAGAATGAGGCAATATGTCATTTATCCAACAGCTGAGAGTATGAAAATACTGGGCTTTTTTCAGCATTAGACCTTGGTGTTACTGTCAAATGTGTGCGGTTATGCTATTGCAGAACTGGGGCAAGTGATGAGGTGTTTGTTCTAGCCTCTAGTTTAAAAAATGCATTTATTCTGAGACCTTAGTTGTTTAAATTAGGGTAAAACTGATATTTTTTTCTTGATGTACTGCCTTTCACCAAAGAATTTCAAAATGGTTTCAAGCATGAATTATTTAAGACCTTTTAGCACCAAGGCTCCATTTGGGCATATCACTGCAGCGTATGTTTCATTTTTAACTTGTATTCATGTTTCTATTTCTGGTTGACTTCAAGAAGGTATAAAATGTTCTTCGTTTCAGGCATATGGTTAATATTTTGCTGAAGTAAAGCCAATGTACAAAGCTGCCAAAGTATGTGGGTTAATTAGGAAATATGAGCAAAGATCTTGAATTGCGGGCTTTCCTTGTAACTTCCTGAAGATGTAGAACATGAACACATTCTTAAATTCTCCTGGTACGCTCTTAAAATGCCTTGATTTGCTTTTCAGTTTCTTCTGGGTGGGCTTGGAGGATTTGTTGTTGTTTTTCTTTTCCAAATGTTTAGGACTTTAAAGGAGGATATTTGATGAACAGCTTGCTTCTTGGTTTTCATTTTGAACTGATGATTTTTCATTATTTTGTTTCTTCTCATGCTTTTAGGGGAATATACCATTAATCACTAGAAAGCCCCACTTAAAAGGTATCGGCAGCATTTCTAACTTGGGCAGTGAACATTTTTCTTATTAAAAATTGAGTGGCAAAATTAAAAAAAAAAAGGAACACTTTTGTAATTCAGTGATCCTCTTTGTTTTAAGATACTGATTTCTTTTCAAGAAGCCCTGTTACCTTATCACCTTCAGTCCTGGCCAAAATCTTTTTTGGTACCAAACAATTTGATGCCGATGCTACAGGATTGTTGTGTTTTTTGCAGACCCGTGTGCCTAGTTGTTGTTGCTTTCTTTTATTTGGTGGTTATGCCTCATTTAGTTTTGAGGTCTGAGTGTCCTGAAAGTATCTTGTAGTCCACAGGTTTCGTGATCAATCCCAGCATGTGAATGTTAAAAATGATCGTTTGAGCTGATCCTCAGCATTTCTTTACGCTGTTTTGGCTGGCTTTCCAAATGATCTTGAATAATTTTTTTCTTTCATAAAAAAATTGGAAAAAGTCAATAGTGATTAATCTTTTAAAAAGACAAGCAAATCACTGCTATGAAACTTCCAGTATTCCTGAGAAGCGGTTAAGCACCTTTGTTTCTTGGGTGGTTATTTCCTTTCAGTAAAGCAGGTAAGTGATTTTTTTGCTCTATTGACATTTTAGAAATTTTATAAAGGAATAGCTTGACTCCAGTTGTATGTTTATCAGATACTGACTTCTTTTTCCATGAAATTACCTTTTGATGGTTTATAATTGAAAAGTAGACAGGGTAAATGGCTGTTGCCTTTCCAGCAGAGTAATCCCTAAGGGGAATGCTCTGAAGAGGCCACTCCTGCAGCAGCTGCAGGTCCTGTGCTGGTAGCTGCCAGACAGGCAGTGGCTTCTGGAAGTGAGGAGGAGCCTGGCTAAATTTGCATTTATGTGTTCATGACCCCAGTGTTGCTAGAGCAAAGGACCCTTACCCTCCTAAAACAGGGAAGGTGCAGAGCTAAGTTGGGAGTTCACAACCTTTTCTCGTTTGATGTTCCTGTATCGATGTCCCTGTTCTGTTGAAGCTAATTATACAGTTTTACAGATCAATTCCCTCTTGGATTAACAGACTTCTGCCAGTGCAATTATTATGCTGTCTGAGAAAAGATGCTAAAGTCAGCACAGCTGTGTACAAAGGTTTGGGGTCCAGACTCTACTGCTGACATATAAATGTAGCAGTGAGAAGGTAGTTGCACATCATAACTGAATAGATTTTTGTTGTTGTTGTTCATCCCTTCTTTCTTCTCTCTTAAAAACAACAAAAAACTGCCGCTGCCAGAAGAAATAAGTAAACTCTAAAGATGAGGCAGAGGAGACATATGCACAAGAGGGACTCAGTTCGTGGGGTTACCCTGATTCATCTTATCTAATGGATGTAGCTATTTTTTGAGATTTTAGAAAAAATATCAGGGAGAGAGAGGCAGGGCTCTCTCTCAGGTTAGGGTGGTGATTGCTGAAGTGGACAACCTGTCTTGGTTCCTTGTTATTCATAGTGTGTTTTTTCATTTTCTGTGTGGCGCTTTAGAAACCCGGACTCTGGTGTGCAGAAGCAATTGGAGACAAGTTGCTAGGAGCTTTGAATGCTCAGTGTTGAGGTCAGCAGGTTTAAGCACAGAATTCAGTAAATTCTGGCTTTGATTCAGGCTTTTTTTTTTTTAATGTATGTATGTTTGTTTGTTTTCCTTGTTCCTTTTTGTTTATTGAGATGTACTCTTTACAGAAGGTATGGGTTGTGTTCTTTAATGTTCTCGATGCTTGGGAGTCTGCAAGTGGTGCATTGTTATTCTCTTTATAATGCAGAAATTAGGCAATAAACAGAGCAGAGACCACCAAGTAAATAAGTGATACTTAATGGCATCGGTTCTATGGCAGATCTGACATATACTGAATGAACAAGATTCTTCTGGAAAAAACAGCAGTTGTGTGAATAGAAGCTGTCACATTCTATATAGACAGCACATAGGATGACATACACCATCTTAATGTTGAATTTTTTTTCGATGTTGAGACCTTAAATTAGACTTGAGGAATGTTTTTAAAGACATGTTATTTGTCATAACGGCATGTTCTGTGCTGCGGGAATTCTCCATACCTTTAGTAATCCCAGCACAAGAAAACATCATCATATTTACTGTAGACCATTCCTCCTTTTTTTTTTTTTTCAGGTGGCTTTGAGTACAATGGGGAGATGATTTCCACAGGGTGAAATTAAAAAGCGGTAACAGCTTTTTACTAGTGGTCCTGAGCAAATGAGAGGAGAAAATTAGAATGGCTGTATGTGTTTATGCAGTTAGTTCTGTTTGTTGAGATTAATGAGGTGAAGATGCGATTGTTGGCAAATCCAGAAGGAAATAAGATACTACTTTTGTACCTGTTGGAGACCGGAGACTGTCTGGATGCTGTCAGTGGAATATGATTCTGTGCCCATCTCTCAACACTGGCTGTTTGCATATGATGGTGAGTTGCTACCATGCAACTGCAAAGCAGTCTTCTACCAAGAGGTATCTAGTTAAGATTCTTCTAAACTCTTTTGTAGATTGTCTTACACTTCATCATCATTTAAGAAGAGAACTTCCTCGTGCTTCCTTTTTATTTGAGATAGTATATCAGCAATATTTCTCTGAAACATCCTTGCATGGCTTACTGCTTTTCTAATCATCTTTGTTTTCAGTGTTCCTGGCAGTGAAGGGTTTTTCCTAATGACTTGTATATTGGTGTGTAGGTGATACTAAGGTATTTAGAGGAACACTTGGTTTTGATAGTTTGTTCTGTTCACCTGGGTTTGAATTTGAGTGGTAATACATAGTGATGCACTTAAAGGTTGTTCCATAAAGGTGTTTTGTTGGGGTTTTTTTATGATAGTTTACTGTCTCTGTAGTCACTGGATGGGGGACTAGTATGGCAGCGATAAGTGCAGTTCTGTTCTGGAGCTGCTGTTGCAATCGGGTACAAACCTCAAGAAAATGAGTGAGGATTTAAAAGCTGTATAGGGGATTCTGTAGTATTCCTTTAAAGAAGGAAATTCAGTTGTTTTACTTTGAGTGATTACATAGGATACGGTTCCTGCTCGAGAAGTCAGGGCTAACTAGGGACTCCTGATTAGTGCTGGGGTTAATTGTTTTGTATAACCAGCAACACCACCTTCTTAGCCAGTAGGTAGTGGAATATAATCAGCATCAGAGAAAAAGCTTATTTTTAAGTTGTTAAAAGATTATGGGTTAAACTGTGATAATTGTTTTCTATTTGAACATGGAGAAGATGATTTGCAGTCATTAAAATAAGACTTTTAATCTGTTTTAAGTTATATCGGATGAAAACGTTTGTTGGGAATCTATGTGTTTCTTGTATGAAGAACTTCCAATAAAACTTCGGAAAGCTGATTTCTGATCTGGTGAAATAGAAATCGTTCATTATGATAAAGAATTCCAAAAGCATTATGTGCACACCTGAGCAAAACAGTTTAATGCAGGCAACTTAACTCCACCTATGGATATAAGCTGAGAAAATGCCCCTTGATTTGCTGTTAGTTTTCTCAACATTCTTAGCCTCTGGGTTTGCTGTAATGGTTTCTGAGATAGGTGAGAAAGTAGGGGAAGAATGTAAGACTTAGACTTGTCCTGGTTTATTGGAGCTGATGTTCCTAAGTGACTTAGCTTTCTGTGCTGATCTGAGACTTAGCAGTGCAACAGAATATCAGGAAGGGCATTAGGACACTGAGAGGTGACAAAGTCTCTGCAGTTTGAGACAGAAATGAATAATGAAAAAGAAATATTCACAGATAATTTCATTTGTGTTCCATGGTTTAGGTCACTAAGTTGCTAATACAAGAAAAAGAGAAGTTTCCCATGGTAGAATGCAAATGAAAAAATGTGTACTTGTTTTCAGGAAAAGCATCACCAGAAACAAAAAGTTACTGAGGAGTTCTGAGGAGGCACGCAGCTCTCCTGAGTTGAAAGCTTGCTTTTATTGAAGCTTGTAATATATTATACAGCAGCATGCTCTGTACTGCAGAAAAATTGGTTTCAAAAATTGGTTGATTGTAACTTCAGTATACAGAACGGAGAGAGACAAGGGCAGAAATGTGTTTTAGTATTCATAGAAATGGGACCCACAGTTACACTGTGAGGGGAAGTGGCAGGGAGCTGGAAGTTTTTGCAGTTCTGTTTTGTTGAAGTTTCACTGCTTGTCAATCTGTTGGCAGACGATAACATCATCAAAGGCCAGTTGGTATGTAAAGTGAGAAAAAGGCAGTTTCAGGATTTGGAGTGCAGCTGCTATCTGGGGCACTGGGGATCTATAGCACTTTCTCTGTGAACTAGCTCAGTAGATGAAGACTTTGAAGACAGAGGCAAAGATCTGAGAGGGAAGCTTATTCAAAATAAACTTAATTTTTGGCACGTCAAACTTAGAAATAAGAGCACAGGTTACTTTTTCATCTTGAAATTTACATATTTTTATATTAACTATATCCTTGTGTAATGAATGAGGATTTGAGGACCAATATGACAGAGCAGATGAGTCCTTTATATTACTCCTGATATTATATTTAGTTCCTGATTTGTAGACCTAGCGATCTGGTGTGCTCGGATCCCATGACCAAGAATTTCCATTGTACTGTAAGGGCTGGTGTACTCTTGAATAACACTTCTGTGTTCAGTAGGATGAAACTATCAGATATTTCTTTTTTATATTGCATTTCTTGCTTTCCTTTTCTTGCACTAGTTGTAGAGAAAACATGAGGTTCGAAAGCAGTTTTCATGCTAGCATATGCCTGAGGGGAGGATGTGAGTGTGCGTAGCTTTACAATCAGAAAGATCACAGAATCATCGTATAATAGCTTAGGCCGGAAGGGACCTTAGACATCTTCTAATCCAACCTCACCACCATGGGCAGGGATGCCTATCAACTAGACTGTGTTGCTTAAGGCTTCATCCAGTCTAGCCTTGAACACCTCCAGGAAGTGAGCATCCACAACCCCTCTGGGCAATCCATTCCCGAGTCTCACCACCCTTGTACTAAAGAACTTTGTCCTAAGGTCCAGTCTAAACCTATTTTCCCTCAGTTTAAAACCATTTCCCCTCATCCTGTCATTGGACACTCTTGTGAAGAGTCCTTCTCCACCCTTCCTGTAGGATCCCTTCAGGTATTGGAAGGCAGTTATAGGGTCCCCCTGGAGTCTCCTCCAGGCTGAACAATCCCATCTTCTTCAGCCTATCCTTATAGCAGAGGTGCTTCAGCCCCTGAATCATCTTTATGGCCCTCCTCTGGACTCATTCCAACAGAATCTATGTCCCTTTTATGGTGGGAACACCAGAACTGGATGCAGTATTCGAGGTGGTGTCTCACAAGAGCAGAGTAAAGGGGGAGAATCACCTCTCTTGATCTGCTGGTCACACTCCTCTTGATGCATCCTAGGATACGGTTGGCCTTCTGAGCCATATGAGGTCACTGCCAGCCTGTGTTGAGTTTCTCATCAATCAACACCCCCAAGTCATTCTCTTCATAGCTACTCTCAACCCACTCTGTACTGTCTGTAAGTGTGCCTGGGATTGGCCCAGCCCAGGTGCAGGACCCTGCACTTTGACTTGTTGATCCTCATGCAGTTTGCATTGGCCCATTTCTCAAGCCTGTCAAGGTCTCTCTGGATGGCATCCTTTCCCTCAAGTGAGTTCACTGCACAACTTGGTGTTGTTGGCAAACTTGCTGAGAGGGTGCGCTCAATGCCATTGTCCACGTCACTGACAAAGATGTTGAACAGCACCGGACCCAGAACGTATCCCTGAGGAACTCCACTTGTCACTGGTCACTGTCCACCTGGACATCAAGCCATTGATCACTACTCTTTGAGTGTGACCACCTACTAAGTTCCTTATCCACCAGGTGGTCCATCCATCAAGTCCATGTCTCTCCATCGTAGAGACAAGGATGTCATGTGGCACAGTGTCAAATGCTATGCACAAGTCCAGGTAGGTTACATCAGTTGCTCTTCCCATATCAACCAGAGTTGTAACTCTATTGTAGAAGGCCACCACATTAGTCAGGAATGATTTGCCCTTAGTGAAGCCACGCTGGCTGTCACTATTCACCTCATTATTTTTCATGTGCCTTAGAACAGATGCCAGGAGGATCTGCTCCATGATCTTACCTGGCACAGAGGTGAGGCTGACAGGTCTGTAGTTCTCTGGGTTTTCTTTGCTTCCCTTTTTAAAAATGGGGGTTATGTTTCCCCTTTTCCAATCTGTGGGAACTTCACCAGACTGCCATGACTTATCAAATATGATGGCTAGAGGCCTAGCAACTTCAGCCACCAGTTCCTTCAGGACCAGTGGATGTATCTCATCAGGTCCCACAGACTTGTGCACCTTCAGGTTCTCTTTAAGTGTTCCCAGACCTGATCTCCTCCTACCCTGGGTGATTCTTCACTCTCCCAGACCCAGCCAATGCCCTCTGTGTCTTGGGTGGTGTGGCTCAAGTGGTTACCAATGAAGACTGAAGCAAAAAAAAAAAATAAAAATCATTGAGTATTTCAGCCTTTTCCATATCCTCAGTAACCAGGTCACCTGTATCCCTCTGGAGAGGCTCCACACTCTCTCTATTTGTTCTTTTTAATCTGGCATACCTGTAGAATCCTTTTTTGTTCTTTTTAATGTCCCTGGCCAGGTTTGACTCCATCAGGGCTTTAGCTTTTTTAACCTGGTTTCCAGTTTCACGAACAATCTCCTTGTAGTCATCCCAGGTTATCTGTCCCTGCTTCCACGCTTTGTGGGTACCTCTTTTGTGTTTGATTTTGGCCAGGAGTTCCTTGTTCACCCCTATGGGCCTCCTGGCATCTTTGCCTGATTTCTTCTTTTTAGAGATGCAGTGCCTTTGAGCTTGGAGGAGATGATCCTTGGAAGTCAACCAGCTTTCCTGGGCTCCCAATCCCTCCAGGGTTTTGTCCAGTAGTACATCAACAAGGATGTTCCTGAAGAGGCCAAAGTTGACTCTACTGAAGTCAAGGGTTTCAGGTTTGCTGAATTCCCCCTTCTTTGCTGTCCTTAGGATCTTAAATAGGAAAGTGTATTTGCTGAAACAACATGTGCTAGGGAATTTAAGGTTAGAAAGCACAAGAGAATGAAATAATCTTTAGGAGTGCCCACTGTACTTGAGCCAGGTGTTTAGTAGGAGGGCTTTCACTTGAGCTGTAACTCATCTTTCAGTTGGAAGAGGTGTTTCAGATCCATCTGACAGAAGAGCTGGGTCTCTGGGAAAGAGCAGCCATTCCAAACCACACCTGAGACTTCAGTGCAGAGAGAATGTGTGCTCATATGGCCCCACCACATCTCCATTTCACAGCTACATAAGAGGCAGTCTGTTCAGAAGATCACCTTTGAATGTATTGCCCTGTCATTTTGGGAGGGGTGTGGATCAGGAAAGGATGATATTTAGACCTTCCATAAGAGAGGACACACATACTGTACTGTGAACAGGTTCGTGCGACCAGGAGATAAACATCCATGTGCATAGCTCAGTGTGTGTGGAGGACACTCCAAAAGCACCAGTTACCTTAAACATTACTTCTCAGGCAGAGTTCTGTCAAGAAAAAAGCTGTAGTGTATGCTATGAATTTCACAAGCAGCTGCGAGGTGTTTGTAAATGATGTGACAAAAATCTCCTTCTCCTGACTCAACTGGACCAGCCACAACTTTCCAAATGATTGTGCTTGCCCTCTGACTGTAAGCATATTGTGCATTCTTGTAAATAAAATACCGACAGGTCTGCACTTTATGGTACTTGTGTGACCTGACCCTGGTGGTGTGTCTTCTTATCTGATGTGGCTCCTGGGTGCTGTTCTGTGAGACCTGCTGGGATTGACAGGGCTAGGGGGAGAAGTTCTTTCCTGTTTGTGCATGCATAAACCCGTAAGACCCACCAAGTGCAGGCATGAATCCTGTCAGGTTCCTGTGCTATCCTTATTCTTTCCCCCTTGAATTGCTTGTCCTTCTTTCTCTGCCTGTGTTTATGCTTCATCATGTGGGCTTGAAGAGAGTCTCCACTGACTGAAAGGTGTGAGTCAGACTTCAGGGCACAATTGTTGCCCTTTAGAGTGTGGAAATGAGACAGCTGAAGGAGATGGATTCCAGGGTCGCACCCTCCTGCTGGGCTTTCCACACAATCTTTCTTGCTTCACCATTCTGCATTTACTGTTGATGATAAGGTAGCCAAGACAGTGCAGTCCTACCAGTGGAAGAGGCAAAAGGTGGCCTCTTATTAAGACTACATAGAAACAAACTGTGGCTTTTGGTGGGTTAGAGAGAGAAAAAAACCTCTTGACCCTCTATCTTCTGATTTTCCTTGTCCCATTTTGAAAATTATGATGGTTTTGGTGTGGGACTTATCTGGCCTACTGGCAGCTACAGCAGGTTAATCTGCAAGTGGTGGTCGAATGGCTGTGGTGGGAGTGGGTTTTTGGGGTTAAATATGATGTGGTGGTTATAGGTATGAGTGCAAGGCACATATTGAGCCATGTGCATTAGAAGGTCATGAAGCAGCAAAATACAGGGAATCTCAGAACTGCTTCAGCGTGTCCCCAGCATGCTCTCGTGGAAATGCATTATTGACACGACCACTGCACTCCAAAAGCGCTCTGAGGTCTGTTGAGCGTTGTTCGATTAGTGAGCGCTCCAGCCTGTACAGCTGAATGTTTTGTTTGAGCACTTTTGGTAAACACAGATTAGTTACAGCCAGATAAATTGGAACGCTGACAGTTACCATGCAGCTCATTTTGGAGGAAACAGTTGAATTTAGGTTTCGTTGTTTGGGTTGGGTTTTTTTTTTTTTTTTTTATTAATGGTCATTAATAGTTCATCTGCCTCTTCTGAAATGTTTTCTTCTGGTCAACATACTTTTATTTCTTTATTTCCCATCAGGCTTTTACCTGTATTCAGTGGTTGAGCTTTCCCACTGGAGTGTGCATGTGGCTTTTGGGTTTTGTGTTGTAGGTTATTTTAGATGCAGGTCTGAGCAACCTTTTCATTAGTCAAACTAATTTTACTTTCAGAATCACCAGTGCTTCTATTTTTTCATTGACTGCAAGTGTCAGCGAATAAAGCAATACAAAATAAATGTTATCTTTTCATCCTATTTCCTTAGTAAGGTGTGGAAATTACATCAGGTTGTGAGCCTCAAATTATCATAGGATGCTGTACTCCTACTAAAGAATCCAGCCAGATTTGCCAAGTGTATTAGAATTAGCAGCTGAAATAAACCACAATCAAGTGAAGATGGTGCTTGTTCTTTGTGGGCTTTTCTTTCAGCGCTTTCTCTGCTTTGGAAGTAACTATGCGGATCTGGAATCGTGGAGGTATTCAGGCTAAAGAGGCTAGCAGGAGCACTCCAGTCCAATCTGCTTAAAGCAGGGTTGACACTGAATTCAGACCTGGGAGCTCTTTCCTGTCAGACCATGAAAGCTTTCAAGAATGGAGACCCTCTCTGGACAACCTATTCCAATGGTTGTTTATCCTTAGAGAGAAAAAAAAATTTTCCTTGTGTCTGGTCAGATCCTTCCCTGCAGTTTATGACTGTTGCCTTTCATTATCTTGCCCTGCATTTAGAGAGAGAACTTGGCTCTGCCTCCATGGTAAACTCAGGGTGTTGGAAGGCCATTGTTGCTTGGTCCACCAAAGAGACAGAGCTACTGTCCTGTCAGCCAGTCTCCTGCAGGTTCTTCTGGGATAGGTCAGATGAATCATTTTATATTTGTGCCTGTTGAATTTCATGATGTTCTCTTTGCCCCATACCTCTGTTTAGGTCTCTTGGAGTATACTGACTGTGTCCTCGACTCGTTACCATCTACAGACTTTGAGGGTGCATTTTGTCCCTTTCTCAAATCACTGACTTGCACTTGTGTGTGACTGTGGGGTGTGCCAGCTGCTAATGTTTCTCTTGAAACTTCTGCATTTCATTTTGGTAGGCTGCTTCCCTCTAGTGCATTAGAGGAGATTAGGAGGCAGTGGATTTCTATCATCTGATGAAGATTTGGGGCTGTTTTAGATATATGAAGCATGCGGTTGGTTCAGTATGGCAAAATAGATACTAATACATAGCACGGACTTTTGGTCATGAAACTTTGCAAGACACCAAAGTTACTTAAGAATTATTTATTATTTATGACTTTATATAGGCAAGGCTCCCAAGTGAAACTGATTGGAACATTCTCATATAAGTTATTTTTCTATGAGGTAGCAAATCTGGTCAATAATTTGTCTGTGATACTGTGAGCTAAACTAGAAAAAAGGTCAGTGATGTCAAGATATTTAAAAAAAATAGGCCATTTTGCTGGAAGGAGTAAGTTGATGCTTGCCCCCTCCAACTATTAGAGACACTGGTGGAATTCTAAAAAAGCTTTTTCAGGTCACTGTGGAAAATATTTTTCCTCTGTTCTGAAGCCTTTCATTTAGTGACTGAACAGAAGAAACAAGTAGTTTTATGTTGGGTGAATGCAGGACATCAGTGGAGTGTTTAAAACAATAAAAACTGTTAATAACATGCTCACTGGGCTGAAGGAGAGATCTTTGAATTACAGACAACTGATGTTGAGAAAATCCTCTAAGCTGACTAGAATGGAGACTCAGCGTCTCCATTCTTCAGTGTTTCATGGAACAAATTGTCTCAGAAATACTTCAGTAGATTTGTTTCCTTCTGGTCCAGTTGGCACAGTATCAGAGGCGCTGAATGAATCTGAAGGTTTATTTTTGGGAGGGGGGGAAGGGAGGTGTGTGTGGATGACACAACACACACCGGGGGGATGGATGGGATGGACTGGACGATGACTACACCAAAGAAAAAAACCCCAGAACCCCAGTGTTTACTGTCACATTTTTAGTCTTGGTGTCAGTAAAAATGCTCCCAACATCCTAGAAAGGTTTCCATGGTGCTAAGTTGTTTTCCAGTTATTCCCTGCAGGAATTTGGCTGCTTACTGCAGCTGGAGAACGTGCATGTCTGTGGTGGTGGTGTTTGTGTTGAAGACACAGTTGGTGGGCAGCAACATGTTTATCTCTAACAGCTGTCCTTGAGCTGGATCCTGGAGCATTTTATCCTGTGATGAGCTGTAGAGAGGCAATAACGAGTCGAAGTGGCAATGGCTGAATCATTAATATATTAAGTATTGCCGCTTACCTCGATGGCATCCATGTATGCAGAATAGTGAGGTTATTGTGGAGGCAGTATTCATTCAATTCCTTTACTTTATCCTGTGATCTGATTTGACAGATCTTTCTTTTTTTTTTTTTTTTTCTTTTTAAACTCTTACTTAATGAAAATCAGTAGGAATCTGCAATCATTTTTTCTAAAAACAAATGTCATATTTATTGTTATTTTGTGATTTTTTTTTTTGATCATTCACTTTATGAAGCTCTACTTTAATAAAGATTTTTATAGGAAAGAGATAGCACCTTATTGTGTGCTCACCTTTCATTGCCACAGTGTGGATTTTCTAATGAATGAGTGTATTAAACAATTCCTGTACCACGTGTACAGAACTATGGTTAGGAAATGTTAGCCTGCAAACTTTCAGTTGTATTTTTTCATATATATAGATTTATAGACTGGCCTTCTTCCAAAGGGGTTAGAGCATCTTTTCATGTAAGTGCAAGATAAACATTGCTGGAACATGG
This sequence comes from Ceryle rudis, assembly GCA_033439905.1. Lineage (NCBI taxonomy): Eukaryota > Metazoa > Chordata > Aves > Coraciiformes > Cerylidae > Ceryle > Ceryle rudis. The sequence goes on from JAAGNO010027779.1 coordinate 13,301, forward strand.
ACATTGAATTTCAATATGAACATTGCAGATTTTGCAGCTTTTGGGGAAGAAGAGTGTTTTCCGCAAGGAATAGTGACCAGCATGTGTCAATGTCACTGAATGCATCAGTAGTTTCCCTTTATGATTAGTGAGTAATGTGCACTGACATTTGAATTACTAGTTTGTAGGTTATATTATACCACTGTGAGTTTGTACAGGTATATCTGCCTTAAGGTTAAAACCTTCAGGTTATTAAATATCACATTTGAAGGGGATGCTGCTTTGTTTTTCCATGTGGTTTTGTTGTTTGGGGTTTTTTCCTATCACTTGAACAGATATTTTTCTTTCCCTGCTTAGTAGCCACTGTGAATAATTATGTGAGACAAATCCTGTATCTAACTCATTAGGTTAAAAAAAGATTATTTGTGCTACAGAGTTATTGAAACATTCTTCCTTTGTCCAAGTATAGTGGCCGTTAAAGGGTAGGTTTGAATAAATCATTGGAAATTCTCTATAAGAAATGGTCTCATTTTTGCCCATTTTTTTTTGAGTGTATATAATATGTGGATATTTAAGATAGCATATTTAAATTATTATGTAGATTTTGATGTTTCCATTCTGTACATTTTTCTATTTAAAAAGTGTGAATTTTTAATATTCACATTTTATTTCCTGGAATTTTGATGAAGGGTAGAATTATAAGGACAGT
>JAAGNO010027779.1:15221-35761 GCA_033439905.1 Ceryle rudis
CATGCTTGCAGTCTAATGTGTACAGATAAAAATATGTAGTGCTGTGGTTGTTAATGATGGTAGAGTAGAGGTGTGTGGGAGGGGGGGGGGGGGGGGGGGGGTGGGGGGTGGGTGTAAATATCATCTAAGTTTCATAGATGCTTTCATGTGTAAATTTCATAGTTCTTGCTTAGGTAGCCCATAAATATTTAAAGGAGAATGCTTGTTTTCTTTCTATTTTATATATCTTACAAAGTGCACTTGAAAGTGTTTGGGGGTATGTTCCCACTGGATAGGTGAGTGAACTGATAGCAGCTTTATGGATTTGCCTGATGACATTCTTGCATAGTTCTTACAAGCATGATCATTCCAGGAAGGTGTTTATTGATTATGCAGTAGTAATCATCAAGGATATGTCCTATAATGAGAGGGTTTATTTTATTGATTTTGCAGGACCACAGTTTCATCAATACTTGTTTTGTGTCAACATTTGTGGAGTGAATATCATGCTTACTCGGTCTCTTTATGCATCTGGTCTGAGATTTTGGTTGGAAGTGTGACCGCTTATAATGGTACTACTCAGCCGGTGGTTGTAGAAGAGGGTTGTTTTATTTATGTATTTAGTTAACTCATTAAATCAGCCCATTCTTATATACAACAGATCTTAAAATTAAAAAAGCTAAAACGTTAATTTACCTAGGTAGTAGTACAGATTTGTAACTCTAAGACTGCCCACTTCATAAAACAACCTAAATCCAATAAAATAATTACAAGCACTAAAAGTGTGCTTGTTTGTGAAGTGTGGTAATTTTTAATTAAAAATAAACAAAAAAATGCATCGGTATAAAAGGAAAGCAATTCTTCCGTTTAAGTGAAACAAAATTGTTGTAACTGCATAAATGCAATGAACACTTTTTACTGATGCTTTTAGAAAAAAAAAATTCAGTGTTAATTCAATGTAAAGAAATGCTGCTAAGTCTATAAATATTTTTGCTGGGAAAAATACCCAACAAAACAAAGAATGTACAATGGAGAAAAACAGGCTGTTTCTAAAGCAGTGTGTTTTTAAAATGTACTACTTTGCTACTGAAACCCCTTTTAGAAGTGAAAGAGGCCTTGTTCTTATCTGTAAAATATGTAACAGTTTTTCCAGCATTTCAGTAGATGGTCAGCTTCTCCATACTGTCTGATACAGTTTTATTATAACTGGATTTTGAACTAAATGAATAATTAGTCTTTGACCTACTAATTTACTTGGAACCTTGAAGTTTGCTGTAGTTCCTGTGATAATTTGCCACAGGCAATCCCCTGTAGTTTTTCAGTCTACTAGATTTGAAGTGTCCGTTTAAAGTGCATGTCCTGATGGGTTTGATTCAGGCATTTCATTTTATGAAATGTGTTTATTACTCTGTCTTCAATTTATGAAACTTGCAGAGTTTTGATCTTTTGTCGTGATCAGTGATCTCACGGGCTTAAATATTATGGGGAGTTGTCACCACAGAGATTACTCCAGGATGGAATGAAGGAGACTGAGCAAACCTCCACCAAGAAAAGAGGACAGTATGAAAGGCATAGAGAAGAAGGGACTAGGAAAGATAGTTTTCAGAAAGCAGTGAATGAGATGAATGAGCAGAAAGTGATGGGAGCAAGGATGAGCTGGGTTTATTTGAGATGACAGTAGATTGTTATGTTTACATATTTCCTACATTGCTCTTAAAAAGCTCTTAAAAGCAAATGTATCTAGTTGTTTCAAGAGATGCAGCCCAGTCTTGATTTAGAACTGAGGAATCAGGGTATTGTGAGAAATATTTTCTGAATTACTATTTTGGGTTTTTTTCCAGGTAAGGTGGGAAAAAGGGCCACATGAAGTCTGCAGTATGTTCTGTGATAATGTATGTATTGATAATGTATGTACTGATGTGAATAATCTTCTAGAAAATAATTTCTCCTTATTTTTTTGTTCTTTTTTTTTTTTTTTCTTTTGCTCCTTACCAATGATGCTTAAATATGCTGGTACTGTGGTCTTCCTGTGCCTATCACAGCATAGGCTATGGAAGTGGGCAAGTGTTTCTCTGTATCCAAAATAATGCTTTATTTGAAGCAAATGTAAAATAAAATGTTTGAAAAGCATTTTGAGGTAGAATATAGTTGTTGTGGATTATTCCCAGCAAAAGCTCACCAGAGTAGCCTGATGTGTGACAAATCCCCTGCTTAGGTAACAGTGTGGTCAGTTCTAATTTCTAATCATTACAGTTTCTTTTGAATCAGAAGCAAGTGTTTGCTGGAGACATCTAGATCTGACAAGATGGGGTTAAACTGTCTCCTGTAAAATGATTGTAACAGCCTTTCTGTATGTAAAAGGTACTGCTTGTCTCCCTCAGGATCTAGCCTTATCTCCTTCAGAACTGAGATTTTGTTGATGGATTCTGTGGAAATGGGTTGACCAGAAATAGGGCAGTGGCAATACGGTGGTGTCCTACTTTCCCACAACCCTGTTTTGCTGCTTTGTCCTTGGAAGTCAGAAATGTATTCGGTGCCACTGCAGAAATTTTTGCCAAGGCTGTTTTAAATATGTTTTGCTGTTCTGTTTTGCATTAAATTATTTTAAGGGAGTGCTGAGCTACAGAACTGTGCTCTATAGATTATGTGGTGGTATTACCTCCATAACATTGGTTGTTCATATAGAAATGAAGCAAATGTTGATTAGCTCTGGGCTCCAGTTTTCTTAGTTCTTTTGTGATATCTTTGCCTAAAAGCAGCTCTCTGCAAGTCCCTATAGTTGAACACTATTGAACAGCACCCCTGACATGTTGCAGTAAAACGTCAATATCTTCTTTTTCCAAATGTATTTCAAGGAGCAGCCTAGGCTTTGTTTAAAATTAGAGTAATCCTGTTGCTGTTTTGCTTAAAGATCAGCCTCAACGGGGGCAGGTTTCAGCTACTGCTGTAAACCGGGTCTGTGCTTTTGCACCCACGTTCTCTACCAGTCACTTCATAGTTAGTTAGTTATGGGGCTGTTTGCAAACTAGATGAAAGTTTTAACTCCCAGAGTGATTCTGGAGAGTGGTGGTTCCGCTTTTAACCTTGTCCTAAGTGCAAGAGTGAGACTGTGTCTGCTGCTTGTCAACTTTCAAGTGTTTCTTCTTTCAGCCTGGTAGAGTGATTATATTTGTTATCTTATGTGCGGTGTTCTTATCTAAATCTAACATTCTCTTTTCCAGAGAAATTTCTTTTTACAGCTGGTTAGGTATTTGCTTGCTGAATTTTCTCGGACCTTTTCTGACCGGCGTGAGGTTCCTTGTTTCTCAGTTCAGTTATAAAATAAAATGTGTAGATTATGCCTGTAAGTAATTAGCAAAGTTAAAATTGCACAGGGTAAAACACTTGCAGTGTGTTTCGTATTTTATTGGTATTCTTGTGTCATTTTAGGGAGAAAAAATTATTTCCTGCATTTATTTTATGCTATTTAAATCAGATGAGCAGCATACAAATGGCATATAAGCATCTTTATAAAAAAAAAAATTACATAATTAGTTTTTTAAATGAGATATTCTGTTACCAATTTGATATATATAGAACTATTTGTGTAGAGTCAGAAATGTCTTTTATACATGTACATGCCCATCTGTATGTAGGGTCTATAAATGACTGCGTGGAGTAAGACAGCATAAAAGAATACTGCTAACTAGCAAATGAGGACTGCATTAGAATGTAGGGGTTATTAATGAGATTTGCAGGTTATTTTATAGCTACAAGAACCATAATTGAAAACTGGGCAGAGAGCTTATCCTAGCATCTGACAATAACTGTCAGAATATAGCTGTAAAAGAGTTATTGGAGTTTAGGGGTCACCTATTATGTCATTTTAATGCACTGCAGGGCAGAGCAGGCGGTACTGTGTCGATGCATTGTACATACTAAAGAACCAAAGGTAACTGCAGACCGCTGGTGTGCTGTGCTGAGGAGGGTTACTTCAGCACCGAGTCATTCCTGTCTCGGTTGCTGCCACAACTCACCTTCATGTACATGGATTTTTAATGAGCTTTAAAGGTATGATAGGCTTGTACTCTTTATAGATATGGTGGGTTTTGTAGTTTGACACTGGCATTACTCTCGTTTTAAGGACATTTTTAGAAGTAATGGTTAATTTTTGTGGGCAGAAGAATTACTTTTATATGATTTTTTTACTAAAGCCAGATGTGTGTAGACTGTGAAGATTATATATTTCATTGATATATAATCAAAACCCCACCCCCCCAGTGGTGAAATCCATTGCAGTACTGCACGTGTAGTGAATCTGATATTCTTAAACATATGATTTCTTCCTTAAAGGTCAGTGCACCTTTCATATTCCTAATTATATTAAGCCTCCCCCTCCCCCAAAAGGTGTTCTATGAATGTAAATGATGGCAAAATGATTGTTCAGTCAGCTAAGACCAAGGGGGTTGCACAGCACATGTATCTTTCTGGTTAGCTGGGATCATGGTGATACAGAGTAGGCAGTTTCCATAAACACATGTGTGCATGTACGTTTTCTGGCACAGGTTTAAACATCTCTAGGCGAGGATAAGAAAAGTGTCCTCCAAAGGAAGGAACTAATGAATAATTTCACTGTAGTTACTGTTTCCTTCACTTCATAATTGCTTAATTGGGTCATTGTCTGTGTGTAACTGCCTCCTTCAAGGTGTAGAACCTCTTTTCTATAGGACCTTGGTGATAAATAGAAGGGACTTATGACTGCATTGCTGAGTGTGTAGGGATAATTCCTGGTCAGTGCATTGGGTGTGTGTTCACTGCTGTGTCTCACAGTTAATGATACGTGTGGTTTGGAACATGCGGGTGCCTGTAGAGTCTCTGGCCTTGTGTTAATTAGAACTCAAATAAATAAGGTAATCAGATGACACGCTTACTTGCAGATAAAGAGCTATGAACAAATTACATAGGGGCATTATAAAGAGGGTTTGTTGTTTTTTTTTTATTGTTCTGCTTTGTACCCAGCTTGCAACTCTGAACAGTTCTTTGGCTTAATTCGGTGATACAATTTCTGAGTACGATAGTGATGTGAAGCCAAATTCCAGGCATTAGATGTTTTTGCTGGAAGAAATGAGGTGTCCTTTTACAGTGACATTTCTGAAGTAGCTAAACGTGGTAGAAGGCCTTGCTTCCCTTCGTCTAAATAACTGCTGCATTTGTGTGAACATTTATCAGCAAACATTTCAGTGTCGTAGAAGCTGGCATTTCCAGTGGACTTGCCAGGAGACAAATCTCCCTTCCTCTGAGGCAGCACAAATCAAATCAGCTAAGACTGAGTTCTTTCTTCTAATTGTAGGAGTTCTGTCAAATCTCTTTAATATTGAGATACAGCTGACCCACTTGGGTTCAGCAAGTGTTTATGACCAGAAAAAAAAGCAAAAGTTTCATCTACTGTTTAATTTATCAGCTTTGGTTGTATGAAACAGCTAACCAACGGTTCATTTTTGTCTGAAATGCTTTTCAGTACATTTTATTGTAATTAAAAAAACAATCCTCCTGCAGTCCTCTTCATAACTTGAGACTTAAAAGTGTCTTTAAGGATTTGTACATTAAGATCTTTATTAAAAAAAAAAAACAAACAAAAAACCAGACAGGAAGTTCTTTGCAAATTAGGTCTTGTGAGTGTTAATATGACATTGTTAATAACTCAGTGCCATTAAATATCTGATAAATTTGCACATTAAATGCATGTGAGGGGAGTTGATTGGGAGGGTGGATTTGCTCAAGGGGTATGAAGCTTGGAAAGATACAGATCAGTCATGGATGCTGGACAACCACTGCACACAGCCTGAGTTCTTGTAACTCGGCTGTTAGAGCTGGCCTGTGTAGGATGCTCTCATAACACCCTGTTGTATACAAAACAATAGCAAAATGTGGCTGTGGGGGAGCACAACTGGACAATTTTTGTTACAGTTGGATTCTGGCAGTTTTAACTGGGATCTTTTTCATGTCATTTCAGTAGCATTTGAATTCAGAAGTGTAATATTGTGTCCTCATGTTTTCTGCACTCTTACTGTTGAGGAATGGAAAGGTTTTTTTATTTTTTTTTTTTTAAAAAAAGAATGTCTTTCCAAAATCATTGCACACAAACTGCTAGTGACTTGGCGGAGTTTATTCTGGTTGATACTAGAAAATCTAAATGCTTTGCTCATATGCATTACTTGCAAGGAGAGAACATCTCCTGGACGATGGGCGTGCTTTCTCCTGTCAGGAAGGCTCCTGTGGTAGCAGGAAAGACAAAACCAAAAGCAATGAGAGATGGGATCAAGCCTCCTTTAATCTTTGTCTTAATATTAGCGCGTGTGAAATGAGCATTTTTCACTCGAGTAGCTGCTGCTTACACAAGACTGTAATAGGCAGGTAATTGCTCTTTCAGACCTTGTGCTGTACAAGACACTGTCTGTTTTTAGATGGGAGAGCTTTGCCTCAGTGACCAACCCGCCCTGCCCCCCGCAGGATTCCAGTCTGCAGTTACACGGCTTCTGCATCTTCTCAGCACCATTTCAGGCAGAGGAGCAGTTTTGAAAAACACTGTGGCAATTTCTGAACCCATAAGAGAAAGAAGTAATGAAAATTGAATGTGGCTAAAGCGGCCAATGATAGTTGTCACTTTCCTAAGAGAAAGAGTGAAAACAGTATAGCTTTTGATATTTTTGCGGTCTGTTTTGTGTTTGTTGTGTTTTGTATTTTTTTTCAACCAAAAGCTTCTAAAAAATGGGGTTTAATATGTCTGTAACTGAAGGAAATGAGAGAAATATTTTTGTACAAAATAACCTTTGAATTTCCTAACAGCTCGAGGAGGAATGTAGTGGTTCTCCCACCCTGTGCTTTTTGTTAGCAGGAAATGGAAAAACATACATTAAAAGTGAGAAATGATTGAAAGGAAGTGTCTTTCTGAGTACTTCAAGCAACCTTACTATTTTCACCTTGCTGCTCAGTCACTGTAATTTTGAGCTTTGCAAGACACTGGGTATCGTAAAGGAATGTTAGATCCTCTAACTGGCAGTAGGCAAATAGGATTTAGAAATTGCAGTACAAAAAAAAAAAAGAAAACTAAACCACAAGTGGTAATCTGTCATCTCCCACCAGATTTAAGCAGTCAGAGTGTCTGGATGCATTTGGTTGCTTGATAATAAGTTTTACGCATGTAAAAATAAATGCATTATCCCATAGTCTGTAGACAGTAGATTCTCTGCTTTTAGAAACTCAAGACACATTCTTAAATGTGTGACCCAAGGCAAGGGTTACACTAGGATAATAAGACAATCTGCATTATCAGTGTGATTTTGGTGAGCATTTACAAGGCACATTCAATTTCATGTTGTCACAGATGCATTGTTCAAGCTGAAATGGAAAGGGGAAGAATTGCTTTGCAATTTTTCTTATGTTTGTGTTTTGGGTTTTGTTGGTTTTTGTTTGTTTGTTTTAAACTGGTCAAGTTTTGTTTGTTTTAAACTGGTCAAGTATTACATTGCTGAGTTTGGTAAACACTTCTTGCCATCTTTGTGCTCCACCTCAAGGTTTTCTTCTTTCTCTGTGATATATAATTGCATGACTACCCCTCTCTTTAGCCAGAGCTTACCCTCTGTTGAGATAGATCCACTGTATAGTGGATGAATCGCTAAGGCATAAATTCTAGGACTTCCTTACAGATTTACGTTATGGTCCTTAGTTATGAAGTATTATGACCTCCTGTTTGTTTGTTTCTGTCAATAGGTTCTGCTTTTACACTCAAAGTTCAAGTAAATGACATCGTCAGTCATCAGTACCTGCGACAAGCAGTTGTAGAAGTGTTTGTTAACTACACAAAGACAAATTCTACTCTTACTGGTACCAATGGAGCAGTATTAATAAAAGTTCCCTACAAATTAGGATTAAGCTTAACTATTGTATCGTACAAGGATGGCTACATGTTAACACCTCTGCCTTGGAAGACTGGGAGAATGCCAAGTACGTAAGAGTCTTACAGTCCTATTATTAAACTGTATCTGTCGGTAATTAAATTTCTCTCTTAGTCTGGGTAGTTACTGTCAATTGAAAGTGACTGAATGAAGTCAGTCGAGGGAGGTGGTGCCAGTCAATGCAGATGTAAGCATGAACGATCTGTTAGAATTGTCAAAATTCTTACTATTGTAAAACGGAAAGTAGCCCTTTTTAACACTGAATAGGTTATATTGCAATACCATGATTGTATTCTGAGAAATTGGTTACCTAGACTTAGCAAAGGGCTGGTAGTGTGGTTTGGCCAAAATCATACTGTCTTTAGGGATTCCTGGAGAGTCAATGCTTTGAGTCCTGTATAATGGGTATAACTTGTTGTTAATAGCTTTCCAGCAGTGTTTCCTCATGAGCTTTCCTGTTTAACTCTTGCATGCTCTTTAAAAAGTTATATGATTATTAAAAAAAAACCAAAACAACAAAACCTTAAGAATTCTACCCAGACAGTAGCAAACATACAGCAGAGGTCTTTCTGCCTAACCACTAAAGTTCCTGCTCTGTACAACAGGAATCATTTCTTTATCTATCCAGTTTTCATATAGTCTCTTTTTTTAACTACTCTCTTCTCTATTCCTTCAGAATTGGAGATCTTACAGGGTGTTTTTTGGTTGCACAGTGTTAACAGATATTATAACTTTCCACAGTATACTCGTCTGTGACACTTTCATTATTCCCACAAAGTCAAGCTAACGTATGGCTGTTTGAAGATACTGTCTTAATTACTGGAAAACTGTCTGGTAAGTTTAGTATATGCAGACCATAATCTGAACACATTATGATAACCACCTGTACATTACAAAAAAAACCCCTAAGCATGTTCATATTCTCATATAATACCTGTCTAATCAAAGCCAGATTTTCAGTTACTGGTGTAGCCGTATGTGTGGTTGCGACAAGTGCTAGAGTAGAAATACACAAGCTGTGGAGAAAATGGGTTGTTATGGTAAATGGTTTTCTGAACAGTATTAAAAACACTGTTTGTGTGGTTTGCCATTGCTAAGATAAAATATTACTTTGTTACAGATGCCAAATCTCAACCAAGTGTTCAGTTTCCAAAATTTTTAATAAAGCTTCCAACCAATCACCATATCACAAACGTTACAGCCTATCTGACAGTGCCAGAGCAATTTTTGAAAGGGGACAGCTTTCTCTATACAACAGGAATTCTTCTAAATAAATCAGGTATGTAAACAAGTTGTTTAATTTTTTTTAAAGGAAGAAATCTTCCAGTTATTACGCATATGAGTGCACAGTGTTTCAGAAAAACATATGCTTAAATTAAAGGGCCTGAACCTGCTTCCACTGCATTAATTCACAAGGGTTTATTCTACAGGAATGAACTATAAACACATAATGTAAGTAATTGATGTTGCTCTTTTTCTCTTCTTCCATGTAGTATGAGGTCATAGCATGTGTACTACACTGAACTACTTCTTCAGAGTCTGATTTATATATGTGTGTGTGTGTGTGTGTGTGTGTATGTAGATGTTCAGGATTTCATGAGACTGTGGAACTGGTTTAGTGAACACCTTAAAAAATATGGTTATGGCCAGACTGTAAACTTGATGAACGTAAAGAAATCAGTGGAAGTGCAGTGGTTGATTTCAGCTGTGGGCTTTTCCACATTTTTGCTAGAATGGTTGGCTCTAGGAGCTTTACACCTAGCATAAAGATTGTATGGAAGCTCTAGCCTGGCTCACAGACAGTTAATCTGTTTGACAGTGAAGCCTGTTTGAAATCAAGTAGTCCCTATGTATACAGAGCGCAGTTGTAATAATGTTTTCTGTGCATCTGTTTCAGTGGAGGAGTAAGTGGTTTCATGAGTCATTTTAACTCTGCTCATATGCAGTTGGATCTCTTAGTATTTGCCATTCTGTTGTTTAGGTTTTATTTATTTATTTAATTTGCATAAATACAGTAGTCTCGGGTAGATTGTACTGTGTGCGTTTCCATCTTTCTTTTGTTCTTTCTTTCTATTCCCAGTGGACCTGAAGCCATGAGGCTTTTAAATTCATTGCAGCACATGGGGAGGCCTCTACATGCCTTACTAGAATTTGCCATGCTTTCTAATTTTCACTGAATTAAAATCATCTTATCTATTGATATCTTGACTCTACATTTTTAAAAGCCTTTCTTATCTATATTTCACGTCTTTAAATGTAAAGCATAAGAGAATAAGCAGTGTTTCTCCCTTTCAATCTGTCTGGCATGTGTTTTAAATTATTCATATGCTCCTAAAGGAACAGGCTTCCTTTTAAGGTAGGTGGAAGCTAATTGGTATCTGATGCACCAGGAGTTTTCTCACAACCATCTTCTAACAGCCTGCATGATTTAACATTATTCTGGTACTTACTAATTCTGTTTCAGCTTCTTTCACCGTCCTGTCATACTGTGCACTCTGAAGTATTTGTGAATTGGCCTAAGGACAAAAAGGGAAAGAAACTTTCAGGCTGCGTTGTAAAGCTTTGTAAATGCAGCATTTCCTTTGAGTGCTTTGACAAGCCTCATGATTAAATACTCTGTTAATTATAACTGCCAAATTACCAAGTTAGTTATTACAGGACTGTTCAACTAAGGAGAAATGCAGCAGTCATGTATTTCCATATATCTTCGGTTTGATTCAATGTTACATATATTGCAATTATATGAAAATTCTTACCTATATTTCACATGGGTTAGCTATTTTATAACCCAATTATCTGATGGGAGAACACCTTCTTCCCCACCACAAGTTTTGCTTAATCATTGATTCTACAGTCGGCATCAAACTTGTATGTCTTTTACAGCTTTGGTATAGAAATGACTGGGGTTTATTTTAATCGCAAGATTTTAGAAGTCCAGAAGAAAAGCAGTGTTGATTTTTATTTCTCCAACTTGGTGAAAGCTGCCTGTGTAGCTGGATGTGAACGAGGGCTTGCCTTTAGTTAGAATGAACATAGATTCTTAATTCTAAATATAATTATTTTATTTTAAATACACTATGAATGGAAAATTACAAACAAGATATTTCTCCTATGCAGGTTTCAAAAGCATGGAACTAGCTCCTCTCGCTGCAATATGTGTAAACGTTCTTTTGACTGGGAAAGAACTGAAAGTAAATGGTCCCATTCAGATTACACTTCCTCTTCCCCCAAGTACTGTAAAATCAGGAGACGCTATACCTGCGTGGACATTTGATATGAAAACGGGTAAGTGGGCTAAGTTGCTTGTTACCTACCTTTTAGCACATGCATGTAGTTTTGGGTACGTGACACTATATGTCGTGGAACTGTATAGCAGTAATATATGATGTGGTGGTAAATAGTCACAAATTTTATTAGAGGTTCTGTATTGGGTTTTTTTTATGGACTAGCTGGAATTGTTCAAAGGAATTTCCCAGCTTTTGTTAGTTTAAAAAGCTTTGGTAAAGTTAATTAGCATTCCTATTGAACAAAATGTTAGCCCTAATAAAAATTACTATAGAAAATGTACGTTCCGTGAATCTTTAAGGTGATGTTAATTTGAAGCCTGGTAATTTTCTGAATGCCTTCTTAAAATAAGACAAAACAGAATTAAAGATTTGGATGCTTTGTTTCCTAAAGTGCAGCTCTGAAGATCCTTTGACCCTAAAACTGGAATATATATTACTTCAGTTAACTAAAGCAATTCGGAAAGTGAAATGAAGGTGAAATACGAGTTATCAAAGGGTTCTCATAGCATGCATGGGAAATTGAAATTATAGGGCTTATATGAATTAGGCATTTTGCATGCTTTGGTTATTGCTGCTTTGAAAAAAAAGCTGGCAGTTCTCTCTCCTCAGTGTTTGCAGTTTGAAAATGTAAGGTTGTTTATATGAGGTTGGTTTCTGTCCTTAGAATTTCACAGATGGTCCATAATAAATGTGCTCAAGTGTGTTAAGTATAATTCTGTAGAAGCTGGCATACCATAGTACCCGTCCTTTGCATTGCCAAATGGTGTGGAATCGGTGTCCTAACAATAGACCTTCCTCGGGGTAAGGAGGAGGAGAGACATTCAAGACAAGCATTGTTTACCCTATTGTAGTTTACTAGATTAAAATGCTTTCCCACTAAGTGCTGCTGCTAATGTTAAATGTGTATTCACACACTTCCATTACCCGCCCCTTGATTTTCTTAGTCTCGGCCTTCATACATACCTCACCTCATATAATAGGATTTTTCAAATGATTTGTGTGCATACCTATGAAAGGATTTGTTAATAGAAAATAAATTATATTAAATTAACACTGGCAAGTAATGGTTTTGCTTTGTTTCAAAGTAAAATGTTAACACAGGGGTATTTGCTCAAGAGAGGAAGTTTGCGTGTTTAGCTAAAGCTGTGGAATAAATAGTTTGTAGGTCAGAAGTTTCAGTTTTTCTTGTGACCTTGTGTATTTTTGGTAATAGCTAACCTACTAATGGCTTGAGTTTAGAAGAATCCTGGATGGCACGTGCAATATTTGTCCTTAGGGTTTGTTTTTTGTTTGTTTTCTTTTCAGGTGCTTGGGTAAGCCGTGGGTTGGGAACGGTGAAGGAAGCAGATGGTCAATTAGTATGGACATACACTGCTCAACACTTAGGCTACTGGATAGCAGCTCCACTGCCTGGAACAAGAGGTATTGCAACAACTGGCAAAGAAACCACTAAGTAACCCAAGTGACGATGTATCATAAGGCTATTGGTTTTTTTGCTCTATTTGACAACAGACAGGGAAAAGTGACATGTAGTTTCAACAACTGGGTAACTTCTGTTTGAATTCTGACAGTGTGCCTTTGTGCATATAGCCATTTCCTAGAAATCCCAATGTTCTAGGGGAAAAGTCCAGATTCTCTTTGAACTTTTATGTTTATCGCCATCTTTTGGAAGAAGCCTACAAGGGAACTTTTGACTCTAGAGGCATAAAACTCAACAGGGCTGTATTTCCCTTACTGTTGAAGATGAAATATGACAAGACAAAATACAACAAGCAAATTAATCTTGGGTAAAATGGTCCCAGTGGATTCTGGTTCATGTAGACTTATTGCATATTTTGCAAATTGATACAAAGGGATTCTTGTTAGAGAAATATGATGTGAAAATTTAAATTAATTAAATTAGTGCAAAATTGAAGCACTAAATAGAAAATGTAGACCGTGTTTCAAAGTCAGTTTGGACAATTAATACAAATTAATTTGACTGGAACTGAGTAGATGTCATGGTGAGCCTTTAGTACTTGAGATCAACCTGTGAAGATCCGTTATATCCTAGCTGCTCTCTGTGTATTTTCTAGTTTGCTGAAGTAGCAAGATGAAAAGGGAAGGATGAACCTAGTGCCGCAGGAGCACAAAATCCCTGGAAAAGTTTGATTTATTAGCTATAGTTCTGCGTATCAAGTGTAATTATTTGTTTTTGATAACTATTTCTTGTCTGGTTTTATTTGACAATTTAGAATCCATTATTAGTGCGGTTTCCAAGGACATAACGGCCTATCACACAGTGTTCCTTACAGCCATACTGGGAGGTACTGTTGTCATTATCATTGGATTTTTTGCTGTTCTTCTTTGTTACTGCAGGTAAGCAAAAAAGGAGGGGCTCTAATAAGCTCAGTGTGAATGGAATTTGAAGTTGATAAAATAGTCTTCTGAAGCTGAGACTTGTTTCCTTAGCTAAAATATAATGTATACCCTAATATTTCTTTTTAAAAATGCAATTATTGCAGAAATTAATTTTAAGTTTGTGATATCACATCGCACTATAACTTCTTAAAACAAAATCTAATCTGCTGGTAGTCAGCAGTCCAGTATTTCCTACTATGATCTGCAATCACCTTGCATCTCTTTCGCATAGGGAAAAATGTGGTCGGACACAAAAGAAGGACAAAAATACAACTAAGCTGGAGGTCATAAAGAAAGACCAGACAACATCAACAACTCACATAAATCACATCAGTGCTGTCAAAGGGTCACTAAAATTGGAGGATAAGTCACAGTTATATACGCCGAAGATTTCTTCATACAGCCCTCAAAGGAGGATGTCCATAGACACAGAAGATGGAAAATCACGAGACGACTTCAAAATCTACACAGAGGATGCTTCTTATCAGTCATCCTGTCAGACAGATCAGTCAAGAAATTCAGCCCGTTCATTGGAGCCTAATACCGGAGCTAGGCATTTCCAGCAGCCAAAGCATAGCAACAGTACTGTCTCCCAGGCTCCTAGGGACATTCAAGACCAAACCAGATACCTTTCACTGAAAGAGGAGATGTATGGGCTGTCCCATATCCCAGAACATCTATTGCATATTTACAATCAACCTATTGCTATTCTTCAAACCTCTGACCTTTTCCACTCCCCAGAACAATTGCATCCTGCTAAGTCAGCAACTTTGCCAAGGAAAGGGCAGTTAGTGTATAGCCCCTTGATGGAACCCATCAGTCGTGAGAGTTACATGCAGACATTACCAAAAATGCCAGTGCACTCTCATCCACAGCCTTCTGTCTGCAGAGATGAAAACAGTACCTTAGACAGTGAAGAAGGCTTACCTTCTCAAACGGCAAACTGGAGCCGCTATACTAACAGCTTACTGGAATCTGTCTCTGTTCCCGGGACACTGAACGAAGCAGTTGTAATGACTCCATTTTCATCTGAACTTCAAGGCATTTCAGAACAAACGTTACTGGAACTCTCCAAGGGAAAACCATCTCCGCATCCTCGAGCATGGTTTGTTTCCCTGGATGGAAAGCCTATCGCTCAAGTGAGACATTCTTTCATAGATCTGAAAAAGGGTAGAAAAACAGAAAGTAATGATACCAGTCTGGACTCTGGTGTGGACATGAATGAGCATCATCCCAGTAGGAAGCTGGAGAGAGAGAAAACTTTCATAAAAAATATGCCACATTCTAAGATCCTTTACTTGGAAGATCTGGATCTGAGTAGCAGTGAAAGCGGGACCACTGTTTGCACTCCAGAGGACCAGGCTGTGAGGCACATTCTGGATGGAGGGAATGGGCCAGTCACAGAACAGCATGAAGAAGAAAGTCTGAGAAGAAAAACTGTATCGGGAAGTCGTGAATCTGGTATCCCTTCTGCTAAAAAAAGGGATAGGCCGTCTATCACAAAAAGAGACAGCAAAACCAATATCTGGAAGAAAAGAGAGGAGAGGCCGCTTATTCCTATAAATTAAAACACAGTGTGCTTTGTGATGTTGCTCTCCCTGCTGGTTATCAACCTCTTGGCTGCTTTTGTGATTCTGCAGTGTTGGGTTTACAAGGAAATGTTGTTTTCTAGTATCAAGAACAGATACATTTTTTTAATATACTGATACAGTTACTAAACTTCAACTGGGCAAATGATATTCAATGTGAATTGAAAACAGGGAAATGCTATTAAAAGTTTCAGTTTCTAATTTTGCTGGCAGTGTAGGGAAGGTCCACATTTTAATTAGCCTGTCATTCTTGGGTGCACCTCTGGGAATGCATGGTGAGAAATGTAGGCACATGTTTTAATTTTTGTGTACTTGTTAATGCATTAGTAGACTAGTGTTAAAGCCATCCCTCAGCCTTGTTCCTCATCAATGTGACCATCTGTACAGTATTTTATATGTGAACTTTTCTAGGGATCTGTTACTACTTCTTTGTATAATGTAAAATGTTTCATCACTTAGTCCCATGACACCAGCGGATGAGGTCTGTTGGATTTATCAGCAGAGCTCTATACTATTGCTGCCCTCCCTGTATACCCACCCATGTGCTGAAGGCTGTCATTCCATAGAGCAGTGGTAGAAGGGGGAAGTGTACAAGCTCTGTGGCTGCTGCAGTTCCTGGTCCCTGCTGTCTTAAGATGTTGCCCATCTGCTTTGTTGTGAACTGTGGACACTGAAGACGTCTGCTGTGGAGTGTCCATATCCAGCAGAAAAGGATTGGTTCTGGTAGCATTTGAAGCTGCTGCTACTACTGATGCCCAGTGTCTTGTTTTGACTTGTGAGTTTAAAATCTTCTCTGCTGCATGCTGTTGGTCCTGGGTCCCATAGGACTTGAATCCCTGCGTATCTATAATTTACAATTTGGCACATAATGGAGTATGCAAGTTTAGACAAATTACGCCTTTGGAATATTTTCCTTTAGCAAGAAAGGTCAGCACTGTTCTATTATATTTTAAAAAAATGGAAGACCATCAGATGTTTATGTGCCTACATTTTGCCAGCCTGAGCTGCTTTTGTCTGGGTTGTGCATCACTGAGGGGTTAAACAGGCTTTAAAAGTTTTTATGAGCATGAGAGAGCAGATCGCAAAATTTGGTCTATAATGCAATATATATATATGCTACTTATATATATATATATGCTACTTATGACTCATCTTAGAGTTAAATTTACCAAAAGTCATGAATGCATGAAATGTAACTAAGATATGTATAGAGGAAGGAAAAGGCCATCAGAATATTCTTTATTTTTAATGTTCATCTTGTTAAAATGATCATTTCAATGTTGGCTAACAGAAAAGCAGATGCATCCCTTAATGTGCTTCATATAGTATATAGAATGTCTTTCTGTGGATTTGAAGCTGCTTCCCTGATGAAATAAGTTCCAGCATTTTGGCTTTGGCAGTGTAGTGATAAATCATCCTGAAAAAGCTTTATAGGTAATTCCCTTAGAGCTTGGTTAAGGTTCTGTACCAAGACCCAAACATACAATGCCTGTATCCGAATTGGGCGATGATGTTGTCTGCCCTGTAGTACACTCAAGAGTGGGAAATGTGCTATGCAGCTGGGCTCCGGGGAACATTTACTCAGGAAACATTACTGTGAAATGCATCTGTTATGTTGAGATTGTCAGTTGTCTGGTCCCGTTTCTAGATGAATATGTGAGTTAACAGATGAATCCCTCAACCTTCCCTGTCTCGTGATATATGCACACAGTTATCATTCCCTTAGTCTACGGACCATCTCTGTAAAGTGTCCATTGAGTTCATTTAGTCCGTGACTGTGGACTCCATCTGGCAGGAAAGATGGTGAGTGGTGTTGGAAATGTTGCATGCTGAAGCCAGTACTGGTTCCACCACTGCTGTGCTTATGCGGTTCTATCATCACTGCATTTCACTCTGTTTAATCCAAGTTAACTATTCATTAATCTGGTGATTTTTAATACCCTTGATATGGCAGCCACCACAGAAGTGATGCTATATAATGTATGTGTTATATAGCAATTAACATCATACAATTTAACTCATTTGTTGTTCTCATCCAAAATCAAATTCCCTTGAGGTACACATTGGACTTCCCCATCCTTCTGCATCACCCACCAAATACACCCAGGTCCTTGAGCAAAATCCATCCCATGAATGGGTTTGCCTTTGCCTGAGGCAGGAATAACCCAGGCTATTTTCCCTAGCATATTTTTTTATGTGTACTACAGGGGCTTCAGCCCTTTCTAGAGTACATAGGAGTTTTAACTGGGCAGGGCCAGTCTGCTTGGCAGATCCTCTTCTGTTAACTAACCAGGTGACTTTTGCTAAATGCATGTTCTAATGTTTGAAGGTCCCAGCCCCATTGATCTCAGTGTAGTTTTTAGCAGTCCATTGTATTGTTCGACTTTCCTGGAGGCTGGTGTGTAGTAGGGGATGTGATAGCCCACTGATGACATGATCCTCAGCTCAGCTGTCTGTGAGTGTGTTTCAGAAGTAACTCCTGTTGTCTGACTCGGTTCTTTCTGCAGTACCATGTTGCCGTAAGGCTTGCTTTTCAAAGGCTGGGATGATATTACGGGCAGCAGGGTGGGGCACTGGATAAGTTTCCAGCTATCTGGTGTTTGCTTCCACCATCGTAAGAATGTGGCACTTGCCCTGGGTGGAGGCAGGGACCCTCTAGTACTGGTCATCAGATGCTTGACTCATTAATTTCTTTCCATAGGATCAAGAGTAAGATTAGCCCTCCCATTCTGTCTGGGGGAACTGTATGCTGGAGACTGGAGCAGCTATTTTTCTGGAAGAACCCCAATTTGTATTCCTGGAGTTGGCAATCTGTTTTGTCTACCATTGGTGCCTCTTCATCTTTCCAGGTCATTACTGCCAATGAGTTGGCATACGGTAATGGTGCACTCCATACAGATTTCTGCCACATCGGTCATGTTCTTGGACTTTGTCTGGACCAGTGGGTAACTTTGTGTTGTCCGGGTCATAATAAATAATCTCCTGCATGGCCAATTCCCTTAGGTACTGGATACCTCCCTTCATGGTGGTGCACTTGCCTGGGTGACATACATCATCTTCCTTGAAGGGGGACCTCTCCTTCATGCTTGGCAGGAGTCACCTTCAGAGGCTGAGGATACATGTACCTTTTCCAATTGCCTTGTCAATGCCTATTCTCTAGAAAGTGATCCCAGCTGCTTGGCCTCCTTTCCTTCTAATTCCAGGCTACGAGGCTGTTGTCCCAGCAGTGGATGAGCCAGGTGATAACATGCTCACCTGGAGAACAGCTGAAATCTTTTCCCCTATGCTGAAGTTTACTAAGGGATAGGGATGGAGTGGTTACCTCTTGTTCTGCCTCTTCCTCCTGTTCTTGTGGTGGTCCTGCTTCACCCTCTTTTACTAAAGGAGCTGACTTTTGTGTCCGTTTCACCTTGTGTATAGTGGTGTCTGATAATGGCACTGGTTGATTCTCTGGTTCAGCTGCATCACCTGTTGCTGGGGGCTGAGTAGCCACAGTTCCTGTTGCTGAGGTTGATCTCTGGGTGGTATTCCTACATAATTACTTAACCCTAAACCAGACTTGAGCCACATTCAGGAACGTGCTCATTCCTAGCGATAGGAAGATGTTTGTTTGAACATCACAAAGATATTAAAAATCTTCAGAATTCTCTGCCAGGCTAATTACAATACCCTTTGAGAAGGGGAAGATGTGGGAAGGTGTCTCCCTAAATTGTCTCCGAGGTAAAAAGTGTAATTATTGATGGTCTCCAGGAGATGGCACCCAAAGCGCAGAGATGATAGCAACAGGGGCTACACGGAGCAGATTAGCCTCACGACTAGCATTGTCATATCATAAAGCAGGATTACAGAGTATAACAAAACTGTAATCTTAACCCAGCCCCCAGAGGTGATAAACGGCACAGCAGGGAATTTATACCGCCCATGAGGCATTACATAAAACAACTCTGAGAACGAGCCCAACACCTCTGAGAAAATAAATTAAGATTGTGACCAGTGACTATTCCACAGATGTAATGAATGCTTGTAACCGATTTGTTTTAACATGTTCTGGTCAGATCCAGTGTTATGAAAAGCCTTTGTGCCCCTCCTTGGGTGCCAGAAAGGACCATTGTGGTTTAACCCCAGGCAGCAACCACACCACATGGCCACTCACTCCACCCACCCACAGTGGGATGGGAAGAATTGGGGGGGGGGGGGAAGTAATATTTGTGGGGTGAAATAAGAATAATTTAAAAATTCAAATATAATAAAGATGATAAAAAAACCCCAAGATTAAAAAGATGGAGAAATAAAACAACAAAAGGGCAAGTGCTGCACAGTGCGGTTGTTCAGTCCGTGCCGACTGGTGCCCCAGCAGTGATCTGTCCCCCTCAGGCATCTCCCCCTCAGTTTATATACTGGGCATGACATCCTATGGTATGGAATATCCCTTTACCTAGTTCAGGTCAGCTCTCCTGGCAATGCTCCCTCCCAGCTGCTTGTGCCTCTGCTTGCTGGCAGAGCACAGGAAACTGAAAAACCCTACTAAGCTCCACTTAGGAACAACAAAAGCATCAGTGTGTTACCAACCTCAGTCTGACACTAAAACCAAAACACACCACTGTACCAGCCAGGAAGATAATTCGCTCCTATCTCAGCCAAAACCAGGACATGTGTAAAAAAAGTCTACAATTAAATTGAACAAAGGAATGTGGTTAAATTATGCAATTCATCCAATTCAGAGGTGAAGATGGCTTGTCATATTAGTATGCCTTTGGAACTCTTTTTAGGTAACTATAATTCAGTTTTCCTATACCAAATACATATTCACATACTATTTTTATATATATATTAATTTCCACTGGATTTTGCATATGACTAACTCTCTAGCCCCAAATACTGATATTTTCATCCTTTGCTTTGTTACATACATTAGTAGGAATCAGTTTACGTATTTTATGTTGATGCATATTTCTTCTGAAAGCTGCTTTGACTTGAGGTTTAATATTGCCCTGTTTTTTAGAGCTGCATCAGGTCCAATAGCTCCCTTTTCAAAAATAGAATATTATATATTCTTTTGAACAATCAGAAAATCCATGGCCAGC
This sequence comes from Ceryle rudis, assembly GCA_033439905.1. NCBI lineage: Eukaryota > Metazoa > Chordata > Aves > Coraciiformes > Cerylidae > Ceryle > Ceryle rudis. Next base: position 35,495 of record JAAGNO010027779.1, read on the forward strand.
TAATGGTTTCGAAGAGTTGATTGATATGTCTACTTGAAATTTTGTTTACTTACAATAGTTTAAATATATTGCGGATTTTTTTTCCAATGCATTTTTTTCAGTGTGTGGACCAAAAAAACCCCTATTTCCTCAAACTTAATTGACTTGGTAAAAAAATACAGTCTACTGTAAATGGCTTTATTCATATGAGTTCTAAACATTTTAGTTGCAAAGAAAACCATACCTGATGTGTAACATATGTAGAAAAGACGAAAAGTTATCATGAAA
>JAAGNO010027779.1:35861-48934 GCA_033439905.1 Ceryle rudis
TTCTAAACATTTTAGTTGCAAAGAAAACCATACCTGATGTGTAACATATGTAGAAAAGACGAAAAGTTATCATGAAATGTGTCTTTGTTGTCAAACTAATGATTTTCTGTATTTCTAGGTAGAATTTCAACATAGGAAATTATAGGAATCACAGAATTTAATTTCTAATTTATTTTTTTTTTCCCTCTTGGCTCAGTATTGCAGTATAACAGTGCTAAAATGCTAGTGCTAAAATTAGGTCTGTACAAAAAAGAGCAAGGATTTGTGGCACGCTGCTCTTGGAAAGGCTGGGGAAACGTTCTGAGGTTTTGACTTCTTTGAATGTGGAGGCTGATTACCTTGAGAATAAGCAGTGGGCTATGCCTGAAGCACCTTTAAAGTAAGCTCCATCTAAGGAGAGGGGAAGGAGTGAGGAAACTGGAAAGGATATAGCTTCTTTCTGATGCTCGTTTCCAAACTGATAAGCATTTGTGCTTCAACTGAATTTATTCTTTTTGAAGTATGCAATTGTTTGCAAGAATTACGCCTCAGCTCTTGACAAGACTGTTCCTGATCTGTCAGCTTCTGCATAAAAAAACCTCCCCGTACACGTGTGTACAGTTTTTAAGTGAAAGGTGTTAGGTAGATACAGAACAGTCAAGATCAAATTTTGTCACCTATTTAAGGTGAAAAGTGGTTCATAAAGTTCAGGACAGTTCCCTGCCATGGTTGCAATAGATAATACCAGGATTCTTGCAGGAGGTTATACCAGTTCCAGGTCTCACCTGTTTCTGATAGGGTGGTTAAAGGAGTTGGCCAAGGCTTGTTTCTGCAGAGTAACTCATGTGGCTCTAGGTCAGTGCTCTGATGTATCATAAGTTCAGGGAAGTGATCCGGCTAAATAGTTCGCAGCTGTATGCACATCTGCCTGAGTATGTTACCTATTTGACAGGAATTTTCAGATTGTAATCAAATGCCATATATTACAGAATTAAAAGGGAGGGGGGAATCACTTTAGAATTCCACAGGATTAACTGGAAAAATCCAGTATTGTCAGGAAATAAAAGAACCTCTGGTATCTTGAAAACCTGAAAGCAAAACTGATCTAATGGTTAGGGACATTATTTACCACTGTAGAGTTAGAGATGATGCACAAAAGATAATCTCCAATGTAGGAGTATTTATTTGTCTGCTTTGTTTTTATGCCGTAATTTGTACCAAAGAGTATGAACTGAAGGGGCACCAGGTTAAACTCTTCTCCTTAGTTAAAAAGTGAATCAGGTTACCAATGATACTGATCGAACACTGTGCAAATGAAGAGGCAGTACAGTACATCCCTTGTCTAGTGCTGCATATTAGGAAAATCTGAAGATAAATTAGCCTGCTGAAGTGCCTTTCACTTTCATCAGACTTATTTTATCAGTGGGACACCTCACTATCTGAAAAGCACATTATGGCCATTTTTTTTTTCTGTTAGCCAAAAATCCACCTCAATTCATACTTAAAATTATGTAGCTTTTAAAATATTTTAAGAGGCAGACTTAGTGTTTTTTATGTGGGAATACTGACTCCTGCATGTCGATGATGATGGTAGTTGTAAAACCTGGGGTTTTCTTTTTTCGTATCTTTACGTTCAAAAAGAAATTAGAGATAATATCTTCAGCAATCTGAACAGTAGTGTCTTTTGAAAATGCACATACGGGATCTGATTCAACTTCATAAGTCAAGAGTAAGCGTCTTGAAGTCACTGGATTTACAGGTATGAAGCTGACTGGGATTTTAACTTCAAAAATGAAATTAATATATGTTTATATATAAAAACTATTATAATGGTAATTTTTTTTTTTTCAGCTGCTAACCTTCCTTGCCAGTAGAGCAAAAAGTGTATGGAGATAGGTACTTAATTCTTATTTTCTAGAACAATTTTTATCTCAATTAGGAGCCTAACCTGCATTGTTTATATAACCCAAGCTTCTGCTTTTGTACTTCTTTTAATTTGGTGGAATTATGCAAAACACAGTACTATGCCTACAGAGTTAAACATGAGCGTTCATTTCTAGTAGGCAGCTGCATTTGTGTTAAAGAATTTATGTGAAAGGTCATTTAAATTACTTTAATCTGAGTTTCATTTTCTTCTAAAAGCAGTATTCAGTGCGTTCTGATTACCAAAAAGAAAAATGGCTTCAGATTTTTCTTTTTTTAAGACTGGCAGGGGAAAACTGTGTCATTATTTTTAGCATTAGTACTCTCAGCTTGAAATTTATTGTACCAAATGTTTGGTTTTCAGTCAGTTCGAGATTTATTGAACATTCCTATATTCCCCCTCCCCAAAATGTACTGGTACTTTATTCTCCAGTTAACCGATTCAGTTCCTTGTAAGCACTTGTTGCACTTCAGTCCATCTTAGAATGGTAATATTTTTGCAACATCATCTTGTGTAGAAAGATACTTTTTAGTGCTCATTAGAGCAGGGAATTGATAAAAAGCCTGGCTCTGTCATGCTGAAAGGTAGGTGAACTGATGGCAGTGACTGTGCTCGCCACCTTGCACACTGGAGCCTTACATTCAACACACACTTTATTAGCTTGGCAATCATTTTCCAAAACACTCTAGAATGAATATTGTTCACGTAAAACATTCTTGATATTTGGCATCCTGGGTTTAAGTATTTCTACCTTTTTATAGTTTGTCAGAGGTGTCTTTTCATCTCTGTATTTACTACAGTTTCAGTGTATCTGTTGCTGAAAATGTAACTTAAGATTTGTAAAATGTTATGCAATATAATAAAAGTTTTTAAAAGTCATCTGTGTCGTAACTTTTAATCGAATGTCTTTTAAAGTCATAAGTTAAGAACTTACGAACTCTCAACACTTTTTTTTTCTGAATATCACTAAAAAATGTTTATTTGTCACCGCTATAATTCCAATGACAAAAGTATACTATCCTTAAGCTTACCAGTTCTAATTCAATTATATTCTCTCTGGTTCTGTTTCTGTGGAAGACTTCTCTATCCGCATTAAATCTGGGTCTGTTTCTTGGTTGGTGCAGCTAAACTTTTCCTTGTGTAAATTGTCATTTTGGAGAGGGGTAACCTGTTATTTCAGGTTTTGCTCTTGCGTCTAATCTCTCTCATCTCCATTCTTTCATTTAGAGACTTTTTGTGCCTCTGAGAACAAATAAAATATTGTTTCTGTATGGCTAATTCTAATTCCAGCTACGAATAAGCTCAAAGTACCTAAATGCAGGTAGAGAAGACTATATTGTGATATGAAGAGCAAAGGTTTTTCTACTGTGGGGGCACTTGCATATGTTATGTGATCACTCTAATGCCCTGGGAAGCTACAGGTTTCTAGTAAACTACTGGTTTTCTTCTTACTCTCACAGAATAACTTTATTTTCAACCATCCCCAGAATTTATTTTTTTTTTAACTGTTGTCAATCCATTAGATACTTTAAAGTAGATGGAGTGAACTTTCTCTCTACAGGAAGCTAAAGAAATCTGAAGAAATTTACTTCCAATTTAACAAAATAGAACAGTATCTTCTGTGATATTTAATTTCTGTATAAAAATTAGATATCTGGGCCATCAGCTCATCTGTAAATGCAAGTACTTACATCAAAGTTGACTGCAGCTCAACTTGTTCTATGCCATTATAGAAGACACAAAATCTGAACCAATAACAGTTAAAAGTATGTCTGAGTAGATGATACTGTTTTGTTTGTTCCAAGTAAGTTGTTAGACGTGGCTGTCACATCAATTTCTGTTAAAACATGGAAAACTAATTGGAAAAAGTCCAGTCACAAATCTGTCTAAGCTTCAACAAAATGTTCCCATTTTTCTTCTACTTTCAGAGTAAAACTTAAAAAATGGCAGATTTTTATGGCACATCTTTTCTGTTCTGTTTAATCGACAGCTGGCAACTGAAAGAAAAGTTTTCTTATTCTGTTAGGCTTCATATATACATTTATTGCAGGGATTGATGTTTAAATCTTCATTACACTGTGGGTTTTGTTTTTTTTTTTTCCATCTTGCAGTTACTATTGCACATTTAATATAATTTCTTTCACCAATAATGCTAAAATGAATCTGGCTTAATTTATTACACCTCTGAAGGAGAACCATTACCTAACTGGTCTTTTAAGGATATAAAAGCTTTCTGCATTTTACATTCATGTAATTTACTTGACTTAAGGTTAATAACTTGCAAATAAGAAATAGTGACAATTTTACAAGTATATGGATATTTTCTGAAATATCTTCTCACCAGCCAAATCAGTTCCTCTTGAGTTTTTATATGAACATTTCTAACAGCATTGAGCAGCACTGAGTTAATTTTTGTTGTACTTAAGAGTTTATGATATCTGATTATTCAGTTATTAATTTGCTTCTTGGTCTTTTAATAAATCCTGTGTGGAGTATAAAAAAAATATAGCCATGTTATCTAAATCAAGACAATCCTGAGCTGGTATGCATTGGAATTCCTTCCAATAATAAATCTAGTTTTCCTGTCTTAAAGTTCAGATGCTTATGTTTACATGATGGTCTTATTAGGAGCCTCGGTGGGTGGGTGGATGGATGGAGTTTCCCACATCCTTATCGTCCTTTTTTGATGAATGACTTGCAGTGCAGATTTTGATTCCAGCATTCAAATCCACAGGATGTCATAGAATTGTGGAATTCTTACAGCCATCTCTTTTAAAGTAACTACTTTGTCATCAGTCAAACTGATGCTGGCTTCTCAGAGCATTATGAATGTTGCTGTTCCTAATGGTACCGGACTTCCCAGAAAATGCTGTTTCAAAAGAGTTTAGAGTAATCCTTACTATTCATGGAAAAATCACTGCTGTTCTGATCAGATTCTCCTAAATGGAGGTAGCTAAAAAATCTTAAATCCTTCTAGGACTGGCAGCAAAAACCTCTAAGACACAAGCATATCTGTTGATGGTTGTTACAGTAATCTGTATTAATTATTTTTTATTTTCACTGCTTTGATTCTCCATATAATGAATTAATGGTATAAAAGAACCATCTGTCTGTAGAACTGTACATACTCATTTTCACAACTCCTTAATTTTGTGGGTTTTGTGCTCTACTTCTAGGCCTGGAATTTAGCAAATTTCTTGTGGCACTTTCTTGGGGGGGGGGGGAATAATAAAGCAAAGTGCTGACTTCATCTGCTGGATAATACAGTTGAGAAGTTAGTAAGGTATGGTTAGATTTAATTGGGGAAGATTCTGGCACTGATGCATTATGCCTGTGCTCTGGGAAAGCAGAGTTCAAAGAATCTCCAAAATCTTCTCATGTCAGCTTGGTTACGATGGCCCTCTTTTTGCATCATATTCTCAACTGCGAGTGCTTATCCACATAGAGAAATGAGAAAGGCAGGTTATGTAAGCTAGGATGTATTAGCATCTGTTATCCCTATAAGAGTACCAAAGTGCAATGTATACAGGCGGAGGATGATCAAGCTCTCATAGTTTATGGTGTTAATTTTGCTTATCTCAGTGTCTTTCTGTAGCTAAGTAAGTTTAATTGAGTGCCAGGTCTGTGTGATTTGTGTAAAGGGAATTGGCAACAATGAACATATAGCTCGAGGCTAGGATACAAAAAAAGAAAACCTGATTAGTACCTGTCTAAAAATAGAAATGTGGAGAATGGCAAAAAGCAGTTAAAGGATCGTGACGTAGGTGATACTCGTATACCTGAAAACGAAGCCACGTCAACAGAATGAGAAGCTAGGTTAACAAGCAGTTACCCTTTTGTCATAAAGTAGTAGCTGCCACAAGAAGTAGCCTAGCCCAAAATAGTAATTTTTAGTGGGTTTTGAGTCAGCAGATCAAATCCTGAGACAAGGAAATAACATCCCTTAACAGCGAAGGGGACAACTGCTGTGGCAGCAAGAGACCCTTTTGTGGGGTTGAACCTTTAGGTCCCTTGGAAGCGCACCAGGGTGGAAGCTGCACACATTTCTTCTGCAGACTGAAATGGAACTTCTGTGACAGGGTTTGACACCAGGTTTATCTTTGCTGTGCTGTAAATGTATATAAACGTAGCTTTCCCCACCTCTCAGTACTAAAAGCAGAGGCCCCAAATCGGTAATTCCAGTATGCTCTGAAGAAGACACTGGTATAAGTTCAGTATACTTCTGTTCGGTGTCCAGTGTCGTTTTCGCTCCGCAGAACTAACAGTCGTGCTATAGCTGGGCTGGGATGCTCGGCACCTTTTGCTGCCTCCTCCCGCCTCGCAAGGAGCGCGTGGCTAATGGCTGCCACGGCCTCGCGGGCTGACCTCTGTGCCAACGGCGCGGCCGCCATTCCCAGCAGATGCGCCTCTCCGCACTCCCCTGCCCGCCTCCACAGTTGCCGTGCCCAGGCCAGGCGCCCACAAGCCCAGTGACTGCCCCCGCCGGCCTCCTGCCCCTGTTGCAGTGTTAGCCTTGGGGCCGTGAACGTGCTCCGTGCGCGGCTGTTGTTTTCCTGGTACTTTCTTTACCGGTTAGATCTTGTCATAAAGTGCAGGGTCGCCTCCTCACATGGTTCTGTTCTCTTCCCTCGGCACTCCTTGGTTCCTTTTTAACGCACGTGTTTTATTACATGCTTTTTTCGAAGTCAAAACGTTTACCAGAAAGGTGAGCTGGCTTCTGTTTTGTGGTGCAGTTGCTGGGGGGAACTGTTGTACTCCCTGTAGTCCATAAAAAATGTGCTTATTTTCTCTTTATGTTAGATGTTTGTATCATTTCTTCAAACAATTGGTACGAATCTTCTAATATTACCGTAGTTTTGTGTAGTTTTTACTGGAATGTAAATGGATACAACGTGATAATGGTCAAGAGTATTTTTGTCCTTTGCGAGGCTTTTTTCTCTGAAGCGCGTTTTCATTTCAGAAGTGCTGGAAAGTGGCAGAGATGAGGCAGAGCTCCCAGAGAAGCAGGAGGAATCATCTAAGGGGCCCCGGGGATGCCAGAAATTGAGATGAGGTTATGAGAAGGCAGCAGGACTCTGGAGCCTGGTACTGGGCCACGTCAAAATGGATGCCTCCCCGTGCCAGATGGTGGAAGAAAACTGTTGATGAGGAAAAGCTGATTTAGCTGTAGGACCCTGATCCAGATCAGTGCAGAGGTGAGGAGAAGGTTAGACAGATTTTTTTTTTTTGAACACTAGGTTCACAAAAGAAACAGCTGGGGATGCAGTCGTCTGCATCAGAAAGAGCTGATGAGTGGTGGGTGGAAGGCACTAACTATGTAGGGACATGATACGGTGGCATGATACAGCAGCTCAGGTGAGAGCTGGTCACAACTGTGAGTGTGGCCTCGGTCAACTCAAGTGGGCAAGTCAAACTGGAAGGATTGAAGTGGCTGTTGTTAAGTGATGTGTCAAATAATTGTCAGAGTTTATTCTTTCAGCCAGTCCATAAGGCCTATGCCAGCAGGTTGAGGCTAAAGAGTAGGGAACTGGAAGAGAATGTATAGGAAAGTTCCTTGGTGCAACATTCTTAAGCAAAGTACTCCAGATGTAATTTTTAGCTAGGTATTACAGACTTTTTGTAATATCTGGACCAGCTTTGCATCCTGTTCCTTGTCTTCACCACTGTGTCATCCCTCCTGAACGATGGTTTAGGAAATGTAAAAAATACGTATTTCACTTTTTTTTCCCCCTTTCTTTCCTACTAGACATAGGATGCCATAACATTAACAGACATACAGAAATGTATAGTATCTGCTTTGAGGGAAGAGGAATTTTAAGAATAGGTAAGACCAGTCCATGGTCTTGTCACTTATACAATTCTCATTGCTGGGCTTGAGAAAGGTACCTGGCAGTGCATGTACCTTGCTAAGCTTTTGAAGGATAGGATTGCAAACTTATATGAAGGACTAAGTTTCAGATTTTGTTGAACTTCTTCAGAGAAAGAGCTTTAGAAAAGAAGCTGATGCAGTGAATGTTACAGATTAAACAGCTACGTTGTGCATATTTCCGACCCACAGTTTTCCAACTCATAGTATAGGGAATCCTAGTGAGCAAATAGGGAATACTGTTATGTTTGGTGGTCATATACAGCACATGACATACTGTTCCCATTTGCAGTTACAAGCTGTTCCATGACACGACACAAGATGTGTCATTTTACATTTGCAAATTGATTGCCTTTTGAACTATTCCTGTCCTAGAGATGGGCTGGTATTTATTCACCTTCCATTCTGTCTGGCTTACTAGCCTCAGAGTACAAGTGTTTTTAGTCCTCATCCTCTTGAAATGTTACAGAATGCAAAGTGACACTTTTTTTTTCCATCATCAAAGCAGATCAGCCAGTACAGGACTTTGCCATCCTGCCCAGCAGCTTGAATAGCCTATTCCTAGTATGAGAACCCTTGTGCTATGTGGCAGGATCCAGCTATATCAATGGTCATTAGAAATAACTGTTGTATAAAAGTGCATTTTTTTTTTTCCCATGCTCTTTGAGATGGCATGTGCCTCTTGATTTGTTTTATTGTATTTTAAAGCAATGAGAGCTTCATCTTTAGTATCAGTGCATAAAAGCTTCTTGAACTCCTGAGTTTTGGAGGCTTTGTAAGAGGTTCAGATAGGTAGCATTATCCATCTGTCTTCTCCCTGAACTGTTACCATGAAGTGTCTGGATAACTGGATTATTTTGCCCTTATGGGATGCAGTTTTGAATACCACTGGACACCATTTCTGAATTTAATTTTGAAGTGGAAAGCTGATGAAAATTTAATTTCCCACCTCTATGGAAGTTCAAATCTCTATTTTCTGTCTACTTGGGAAGTCTCTGGCTTCCAGAATTTAAGCTATGTGAAATCATGCAGGAAAGGGAACTCTGCCCTTCTCTTGCTGAAATTGTGCTGGTTTAAGTCAAGATTTATTGAGCTAGAGCTTTATCCATTATGTTTTTCAAGCAGATATTGCTGCCTTTTTCATTTTATAGCAGCTGTTGGATACAGAGGGTGAAGAATTCCTCTACCCTTACTTCCTTTCCCCTTTCATCCACTAAAAATTCACTGTGAAGTACTGGTCTTCCCATTTCTGGGGAGAAAAGGGTTTCTGTTCTCACCTTGGGGTTAGGTATTCTCATTTCTATGCCTTGTTCCTGTTCTATACATACATACTTACATTGTACCTAAACCCACAAGTTTTTTCAGGATGAATATTTATTTTCCTGTGGAGTTAAGTCTGATAGATGCTCCCTATCTTGGCTGAGAATTAATGATATTTATTTCTAAAGTGTGTTTCACAAACACTTTATCTCAGGAACCTCTAAATAATGTGAAGCAGGACAGTAAGGAATTTTATTCCAAAGAAGCTCTTAAAAAAGGAAGACTGAAACATGGTATCAAAGATTTTGGGAATCAAAAAGAATGATTAGATTTCTGAAATCTCCTGCAAATCATGAAAGCAGAAGATATATCTCTTGTCAGAATTACTAACTTAGTATTTTATGACTTAAAAGTAGGATGACCTTGTGGCTTAATGAAAGACCCAAGACTGTGGAGAATCTAATTATCCTGATTCTTTTATAGACACCCTCTGTGACCTTGTGCAGAATTGCTGAGTGTCTCAGTTTTCTATCAGTTTTCTATCCTTTCTTCCCTGCCTTGTCTTTTTAGATTGATCCCTTCTTTTAAGGAGAGGGAGTTCAGGGCTCTCAGTAGGTACTGAGCGAGTTCTCTCAGTGTATACTGACAGTGACACAGTGGAGTCCTGATCAGTTACTTTCTGCTTTACTAATTATCATTGAGCAATGGTGGTAAGTTTGAGATTTTAATTTGTTGAAAAAAGCACTGACATCTGTGATCTCCCAGAGCTGAGCAGTCTTTCTGAGTAAAGCCACCCAGGCAGACATGCCTGGAAGACATCAGCTACTCACAGTCTTTCCACAGCATTTCAAAAGATAGAAACCTAAGACAAGAACAACAAAGACCCCAAGTCAGAAAAACCTACTTCCCTTCTTCCCCTCTACCAGAAGTATGAAGCTCGGGTTCTGCTAGGCACCTGGAGTGGAGCACAGCACTGATAAACTGGGGCACATCTGCAGTGGACCACTGAGAGTTCAATCTTGTCAATAATCTTCACTTTATATCATTTTAAAATATATTTTTAAATAATGTGGGAATCATATTTATTCTTCTACTGATACCATCAACATGATCCCATTTGTGATTTCCTGACTCCTCAGTGGTTTAACCATTGTTAATATACTGTAGGCTAGGGTTCTGAGTGTGAAACACAGCATTTTATTATGTACAGCTGTGTATTATGCTGGTATAGGGGCAACAAAGAAAACCCACAAATGAAAATCTTTTCCACGAAAGGATTTTGAAGCACTACCGTTGCTGGTGCCTCACCTGACAACTGTAAATTTAGGTTTTTTTTCTTTCAGTTACCTAATGCGAGGAAGATCGATTGTTTTTTTTTGTTTTTTGGTTGGTTGGTTTTTTCCCTTGCATCCATCACTGGTTGAAATGATTAGAAACATTCACTGTTATGTCAGTGGACGTACTGAAAAATTACTTTTTAGCTGGTGTTGTGATATCCACAGTGATCGCATCAAAAGGAAGAGTTTGGTTTCTTGAATATCTGCTTATAATCTTTTTAACCTCATGTTTGTTCACATTGTTTTGTTTGGTTAGGTTTTTTTTCACCAATCATATATAAAAAAAAAGTCAAAGTGATTATTTTTTTTTTATTTTTCTTTTTAAACTTTTTGGTGGTGCTGTTTGACTGGTAACTATATGGTGTAAAGTATATTAGATAAGTGTTTTACCAATTTAAAACATTGTGATTCTTGTTAAAAGCTTAATATTCTAATGCTGCCTACAACATCTGGCAGGACAGTAAGGACATTATCCTAACACTAACCTGCAAATACATTTTTCATTATATATGGGGGTTTTGTGGGGGCCAGTCCATCTCACTTTATTACAGTTCATCTAGAAGGCCTTGCAGTTAAACAAAACCCCCAGATGAACTGTCTAGTGGGAAAAGTGCTACATAAAGTTTTATACAATACATGACCTTTAAAGGTCTACCTCAGAGTGGAGCAGAGAAATAATAATTAATACAAATTTATGTTGGCACCATAAAGTAAAGCAGTTTTGATTCTACTGACTACCGAGTCATTTCAAGTGCTAGGAACCCAAGTTTAATGTGTGGTTTACAGTTCTTCCTCTCCACTTTTGCTTCAGTTCAGTTTGTACAAATGACATTGTCTAGCAGGGACTCAGATTTGCAAAAGTATGTTTTTAATGACATTACAAAAAGATTAATACTGACAGTTTTTTATATATATTTCCTATCTGGGGCCAACCTTTCCAGCCTATTTCCTTCAGTGATATCTGGAGAGGATCCGATAAGCTTTATACTGCTTTTGACAGGTCAAAGGGCACTGTCTTCCCCTTCACTCCAGCTGCCAACAGCAAAGTTAGACATATGTTATCACCATCACACAGGAAGCTGTGAGTCTGCTTGTGTTCAGCAAAGTACAAATACAGGAAGAGTATATAGTGCAAGTATCCATTTTAAACCTTTTACAGGTGGTATTACCTCTTGAAGTGGGGCTGCATAATGTTAAAAGAATAACTACTTATTCGATAAAAAGCAAAGCTGTAGAGGGATTAACTGATAATAAATTGAACATGAAGTTCAGCTGAACGGATGTAATTTCATACTGCCAATTAAGAAACAGGATGTGAGTTGCCTTAAATTTGTTCTAAATTCCCTCATGTTAACATGCAGTATGTTCTGTAACAAGATTTAAATGATGTACAATGTATTAGCAAGCTCATATAATGAAATGTTGTGGGCCGTGACAGCCTAGTGATGATAAAAGTGGGGTTTCCAGTTTTCTGCCGTTTTGCAATGTGAAATTGGCTTAATCAGAGCTTTGTTTTCAGCATTGATAGCCAGTATTTTGGAACCATGTTCGTTAGTGCTAAATTTGGATCTGTTTGGCCACTTGTCTTCTGCTTCCGGTACATTGTTTACTACTTCAGGAAAGTCTTCCCAATACATTATACTAGTTCCTATCCCAATGGCTTTTGCTCGGCACAGAACAAATGAGGTCAGGCACACTGAGTTCCATCTCCTGTCTCTAAGGTCCAGTTGAAGCTCTACTACAATGTACTGCTACTACCTGGAAGTTCTAGGCCACACCATCAATAACACGGAGATATCTGTGGGAATAGAGGACTACAAAAATAGAGTTAAACCCACTACTTGCTGCTGCCTTCAGGGGAGCGAGGAATGGGATCTTCTAGAGCCAGTGCATGCAGCACTGCATCAGTGAACTGTTTTACTGCCGTTTGTCCTATCTCTCTGCATGTTGTGTCTTTGTTTTTGCACTTTCAGGGGCTATGCTGTGAGCTTCCAGAAGGGCCTTAAAATGGTTTCCTTCCTCTACTGAGATCACTAGATTATTTAAATGTAAAAGGAGCTCTTGAGCTTTAGCCATCCAGAAGTATAAATCCATCATGCAGTGCCAGTGTCAGACTGTCAGCCTGTTGGAGTGGACAGAAACAGTAAGTAGATATGAAAATCTTGCGAAGAGATGTGATAGATGACTAAATAGGACCATGCCACAACTCAAACCCAAACTTCTGAGTTTCTAGTGGTTTTCAAAACCAAGCAACAAAAGGGAAGGAAGGAATTATAAGCGGGAGAATTTACATTGTATAGGGATTACATACTCAAAACATCTACAAGGTATTTTATCTATTGGGTAAAATCCTGGATTAGAAATTACATATGAAGGAAGAGTCAATCTAATCCTTTTGAACCATAGAATGATAGAAGCATGGAATGGTAGGGGTTGGAAGGGACATCTGGAGATCATGGAGTCCAACCCCTCTGTCAGCACGGGAACACCTAGGGCAGGCCACACAGGAACAGATCCAGACAGGTCTTGAAAGTCTCTAGAGAAAGAGACTCCAGAACCTCTCTGGGCAGCCTGTTCCAGTGCTCTATCAGTCTCACAGTGAAGAAGTTTTTCCTTGTGCTAAGGTGGAGCTTCCTGTGTTTCATCTTGCTACCATTACCTCTTGTCCTATCACAGGGCACAGCTGAAAAGAGACCGGCCCCTTCTA
>JAAGNO010027779.1:58541-74586 GCA_033439905.1 Ceryle rudis
GTGGTCGTGGGCCAGGGTCCTCTGGAGGAAGGCCCACAGTCTTCCTCACAGTGTATTTTTACCTTTGGCTCAGAATGCAAGGCTATGCTGAGCCAGCAACTGCAGAACTGGCATGATCTAGCTTATTTCGGGAGGCTCCTCTCTGTTCCCGCTTAGCTCAGAGTTAGTCCCTCTTATCTATACAAACCAAGGTTACTCTAAGCAGTCTATCCTGGTTGGTTTGTTCTATCCATACATAACAAGCTACAGCTGCAAAACTAAAACACTTACAACCTGACCTTTATGTCTCAGCCTCACCCGTGCTGAGTACAGGGGGACAATCACCTCCCTACTTCTGCTGCTCACACTATTTCTTATAAAAGCCAGGATGCCACTGGCCTTCTTTGTTACACGGGCACACTGCTTGCTCATATTCATTCGCTTGTCAATTAGAACGCCCCCATCCCTCTCAGCTAGACAGCTCTCCAACCACACTTCCCCAAGCCTGTAGCGTTGCATGGGGTTGTTGCAGCCCAAGTGCAGGACCTGGCACTTGGCCTTGTTGAAACCCATACCATTACCACTGGCCCAGAGATCCAGTCTAAGTCTCTCTGGAGAGCCTTCCTATCCTCACACAGATCGACACAGCCGCCTAACTTGGTGTCATCTGCAAATTTACTGATGGTAGACTCTATGTTCTCATCAAGATCATCAATAAAGATGTTAAAGAGAAATGGTCCCAACATTGAGCCCTGAGGAACTCCACTTGTGACCGACCGCCAGGTGGATTCAATACCATTGGCCGCTACTCTCTGGGCCCGTCCATGTAGCTAGCGCTTAATCCAGCAGATCGTATTCTCATCCAGGTCATGAGCAGCCAGCTTTTCCATTAGAAATCTATGGGGAACAGCATCAAATGCTTTCTGGAAGTCCAAGCAGCTCAGACTGCGGACAACAAGACAGCAGCGCCAGGACAGGTAAACTCTGAGTCTGGAGAGCTACTTTTCCTTCTTTTTCTTTATTGAGGTGGATGGGGGGGGTCCCTAACTCAGGGGAGCCTGAGGGAGGAAGGAGAGTTCTAGAAGGACTCAGCAGCTCTCGCAGGAGAAGATGAGAGGGTGACGTGGCAGGGGGCGTTGATGGGGTAACTGCGAGAGATTTAAACGCAGCGAAACCAACAGTGCCGCTCAGACCGCGGTCGGAGAGATAGAGCTATAGCTTTCTCGCTTGTCAGCGTGTGAGGAGCACGAGAGGAAAGAAGCTTGATGGACGCTCAATTGCTTGAGAGAAAGCAGCTAGTTTTCTCACTGCAAAGAGCAAGCAGGGCAGGGCGAGTGACAGAGCTCAAGGGTAGGGCTGCAGGAAAAGGGATCCGAAGCAGGAGTATCAGGAAGGCTGAGCAGGAGATTGGCTGGTGGAGCCAGGCTCTGCCCCTGCTGAAACAGAAACAGGGGCACCCCTCCAGTAGCAACCAGGAACAGAAGGCCCCTGCATCCTGCTCGTGTAAGACCAGAGGCAGTAACCGGGATCAGGGGAGTGAGTGGAGGATAGTTCAAGGATGAGGCAGTAGAGGAACTCCTAGCTTGCCCACCTCCCCCCACCCCAGGTACCACTAACCAACTGGCATGCGGCTTTGGCTGGGAAAGACCAGATATCACTCCAGAGCAGACATGAGGCTCTAGCTGAAAGGGACCAGTCAAATGAAGACGTTGGTGTTGAACTACCTACACCAGAGGTATGTCCAAAGTCAAAAAGGTCAACTGCTCAAATCATAACATTCACTAAGAAAAAAAAGAAGGGTTGTAGTCCTGGGGGACTCACTTTTGAGGGGAACAGAGGGTCCAATATGTCGGGTTGACCCTTCCCACAGAGAAGTGTGTTGTCTCCCCTGGAGCCCGGATTAAGGTCATCACTAGGAAACTTCCCAGTTTGGTGAGGTCCTCAGACTACTATCCTTTACTAATTTTCATATAGGAGGTGGTCAAGCTGAAAACAGTAATTTGAGAAGGTTGAAGAAAGACTTTAAAGCCCTGGGACAGATGGTGGGAGGATCTGGAGCACAGGTTGAATTCTCTTCTCTTCTTCTAGTTTCAGGTAGAGACACAATAATTGACAGGTGCATGCAGTCTATTAATTTATGGCTTTGTAACTGGTGTCACCATAACAATTTTGGGTTCTTTGACAGTGGGATGGCTTATACAGCACCAGACTTACTGGCATCTCATGGGAGGCATCTTTCAAAAAGGGGGAGGAGAACCTTTGCACAAGAGATTGCAGGGCTGAGTGATAGGGCTTTAAACTAGATATGAAGGGGGAAGGGGAGATAACTGGACCCAACTGGGCTAAAAATAGTTGTGGGAGTCTGCTATAGACCCCCCAATTAAAGTAGTGAGATGGATGAAGCTTTCTATAAGCAGTTGAGAGAACTTGCTGTTGTGCTTGTGGGGGACTTTAACCTCCCAGATATCTGCTGGGAATACAACACAGCAGAGAGGGAACAATCCAAGAGGTTTCTGGAATGTGTGGAGGACAGCTTTTTCATGCAGCTGATGAATGAGCCAACCAGGGAAGGTGCCCTCCTGGACCGGCTCCTTGTGAACAGGGAAGAACTTGAGGGGGAAGTAAAGGTTGGAGGCCGTCTAGGGCATAGTGATCATGTGATATATTCACCTGTTGCAGGTGAATATATGTGGATAGGGAATAGGGAATTACAGATGTCTGTAGTGAGTATTTAGAAGATTATCCTTAGTAAAATAATTCATCAACACAGTTCTTACACTTGATTAATCACAGAAAACTGTTGCTTTATAACACTTACAATGAGCATACAATATGACAGAGCTGATGCTTTGTAGTTAGGACTGATGATTAAATTCTTGATGGTTCCCAGTCTCTGAGATCTAGGTGATCATTTCCTCTGATTTTCCTTGAATGTGTGTGATGTTCTTATGTTATTGCCCACTCTCTCCTGCCCTGCTTGTCTTGTTTTTTGCTTTGCTGATCATTCTTCTTCTGTGGTAACGACATTGTTCTGCTTATCTTGTCTGACAATTTTGGTTACTTGAATGCTTACTACATGTACTCACTCGTCCTTGCCTGTTCGGTGATCTCATTGATCACACATTTGTATAATATATTTGTGTGTATCTATATATTAGAAAATGCTTAGATACTGTTATTAGTTACATTATTTTAGTATATTGATATCTGTGTCCAAGGCAAGCAAGTATTAATTATTGCAGTTACAATTTATTCATGTTTAAAGGCCTCTATTTTGCCTGCAGTGCAAACTAAAGCAAAGATTGGTAACAGTTGCTCTTAAGATAGGAAATTTGATGTAAATTTTTAGTAAATTACAGAATCGATGCGAGCCATATGAATAAATTATTATTAGGTTCAGTTTAATGTCTCTCCTGGAAACATGCAATAAGGAGTATAATGGAATATTTTTTTTAGGTTTGTGCCCTCGCTAGAATTGTTCACTTTTCTGTAAGAAGACTGATGTGTGGCATAATATATCATGCAAAACTGGAATCTGGGATATGGTCACGAGAGACACTTCAGAGGTTCTTTTCAGACTAAACGTGAATGCGACCAACCTCTGCAACCATCTAGAAGAAGGTGTTTGTATCTCACACAGTAAAAAGGCAAAAAGGTAAAAAGGTTGCCCTTGCCCCCTGCTCCTTCCTCCTTGCCCCCCGCCTCTCCCCCCCTGTCAAAAGCCTTGCAGAAGTCCAGATAGATCACATCCATTTGATCTCACCAATGTTTATAAATACATAAAGGGTGAGTGCCAGGAGAATGGAGCCGGGCTCTTCTCGGTGGTGCCTGATGACAGGACAAGGGGCAGTGGGTGGAAGCTGAGGCACAGGAAGTTCCATGTAAACATGAGGAGGAACTTTTTCTCTGTGAGGGTGACAGAGCACTGGAGCAGGCTGCCCAGGGTGGGTTGTGGAGTCTCCCTCTCTGGAGATATTCAAAACCCGCCTGGACATGTTCCTGTGTGACCTGCTCTAGGTGGTCCTGCTCTGGCAGGGGAGTTGGACTGGATGATCTTTCGAGGTCCCTTCCGGCCCCTGACATTCCGTGATTCCGTGACGGGTCTACCCTTGTCAACTGATGCAGTCTTTTTATTGTAGAAGGCCACTAGGCTGGTCATGCAGGACTTGCCCCTGGTAAATCCATGCTGACTCCCTAGGATTACTCTCCTGTCCTCCATGTGCATATCCTCCAGAAGGATCTGTTCCATGATCTTCCCAGGCACAGAGGTGAGGCTGACAGGGCAGTAATTCCCACAGTCTTCTTTTTTACCGTTTTAAAGATGGACACAATTTTTCCCTTTTTCCAGTCACAAGGGACTTCACTTGACTGCCACAGCTTCTCAGACATTATGGAGACTGACTCAGTAACTGCATCAGCCAATTCCTTCAGTACTCTGGGATGCACCTCATCAGGTCCCATGGACTTATTTATGTTCAGGTTCCTCAGGTGTTCATGAACCTTCTCCTTGCTTATAGTGGGAAGGACTCTGTCTACCTGGTCCTTGTCCTGTGGACCACCAATTTGAGGGCTGAAAGGAGAGAGGTTGCCAGTGAAAACTGAGGCAAAAAAGTTATTGAGTACCTCAGCCTTCTCCTTGTCTGTTGTTATTAATTTGCCATTGTTAATCACTGGGTGGGGTGTGTGTGTGTGTGTGTTACACCTTCTTTGACCTGCCTTTTCTGATTTAGATACTTATAGAATCACTTTTTTTGTTTTTCTTTGCATCCCTTGCCAAGTTCAGCTCTAGCCGTGCCTTGGCCTTCCTGACTTTATCCCTACATAACTGGTCAGTGTCCCTCTATTCCCTCTAGGATACCTGTCCCTGTTTCAACTGTTTGTGCAATTTCATCTTGTTTCTCAGTTCAACCAGCAGTTCATGGCTCAGCCTTGCTGGTCTTTTTCCCTTCTTGCCTGATTTCCTGCACATGGGTATTGAGAGCTCTTGTGCTCTATGGAAAGCCTCCTTAAAGATCTGCCAGCTCTGTTCTGCTCCTTTATCTCTGAGGACTGCCTCCCAAGGGGTCTTGTTGAGCAACATGTTGAAGAGCTGGAGGTTTGTTTTCCTAAAGTTTAGGGTGCTGACTTTGCTTTTCATCTGTCCTATACCCCTTAGTATGGTGAACTGAACCACTGTGTGGTCACTGCAGCCCAGGCTGCCTCCAATCTTGATGTCCCCAACTAGTTCACTTGTGTTGGTCACTATTAGGTCTAAAACCATGTCCCCTCAGGTAGGGCTGTCTATTACTCGCTTTTAAAAGGTATCATCCAGGCACTCCAGGAATCTCCTAGGTTGCCTACAGCTTGCCATGCTACTTTTCCAGCAAATGTCAGGGTGGTTAAAGTGTCCCAGCAGGATGACAGCCTGCGAGCGTGATGACTTCTGGAGCTGGAGTATGAAGGCTTCATCAATAGCCTCCCCTTGATCAGGTGGCCCATAGTAAACACCAACCACAAAGCTCCCTTTATTGTCCTGATCCCTAATTCTTGCCCATAGGCTCTCAACATTGTCATGGCCATTCTTCAGGGACAACTCTTCACAGTTTATCCTGTCCTTAACATAGAGGGCAACACCTCCACCCCTTCTTCTGCGCTTAACCCTTCTAAATAGCCTGTAGCCTTTGATAGCCACACTCCAGTCATAGGATTCATCCCACCAGGTTTCAGTAATAGCCACTATGTCATAGCCTTCCTGTAGCACGGTACCTTCCAATACCCCTTGTTTGTTGCTCAAGCTGCGTACATTTGTGTAGAAGCACTTCAGCTGGGCTGCTGGTTGTGTCACCTTCCTAGAGAGATGCCCCTTTGTTTGTCTAAGGTGTTTTATGGTTGCTACCCTGTTGGTTCCTCTTTGCTCAGAATCCCCTGTCTCATCCCTGTCAGGCATTGCTTTTGTACTACAGTTTCTACATCATTCCTCAGGGCAACAAGTTGAAGGCCCTTGCATAACTCACCCCTTTCCTCCAGCCCTGCTGTATCATCCTGCCTCTTTGGACAGATAATCCCGATATTATTATCCCTCTCCCCCTTCCCATTTAGTTTAAAGCCCTGTCAATTAGCGCAGCAATCTCTTGGGCAAATACCCTTTTCCCCTTTGGGAGAGGTGTCTCCTGTTTAAGGTCAGCATTCCCAGTGCTGTGTAGGCCATCCCATTATCAAAAAACCAACTGTGGTGGTGATGACAGCCCCGGAGCCATGTGTTGATGTGGTGTATTCTTCTGTTCCCTCTACTGTTGCTGCTTTCCACCGGAAGGAGGGATGAAAAAATAACCTGTGCCCCCGATTCTTTCACTAGCTTTCACAAGTCTCTCTTAATTGTTCTTAGACTATGTTCTACTGCTTCATCTCCACCCACATGAAAAACTAGAAGTGGATAATAGTCCAAGGATGTCACTAAGCTAGGAAGCTTCCTAGTGATGTCCCTAACTCATGCTCCAGGGACACAGCAGACCTCCCTGTGATGAGGGTCTGTATGGCATATTGGACCCTCTGTAGCCTTCAGAGCAGAGTCTCCTACAACTAGAACCCTTCTTTTCTTCTTCTTGTGTGAGGTGGTGATGTGGATAGTAGGCCTGTCTGACTGCATAGACCCCTCAGCTGTAGCTTCCCCATTGTCCCCAACCTCATTTGTCTGCTCTTCCTCTACCAGGGCCTCATATCTGCTGCGTAGAGGCGCCTGGTGGGCGGCGAGGTGGGCAGGCGGGTATTTTGCCTGTTTCCCCTACCATGTACCAGCTTCCACTCATTCTCATCATTTGAGCTCCTCTCTACAGCCTGACAGGGGCAGGACACTTTCACTGACTGTCTTCTCCCTTCAGCAGCTACAGCTGGCAGCAACTGTTTGTGTTAGGCTACAGGAGACTTTGGAATTTTGGAAGAGCTTTCATTGCTCAAGCAGCTGTTCCTGATGTTCCTTAGGGAAAAGTAAGAAATCTGGATGGAAGCCAGTTGGACTACGTGAATTTGAGTGTCTTTGATGTAAAGTTATTGCATTATACTTTCTAAGACGTTCAAGGAAATTTTAAAGTTGATTTAAGAACATGCTATTGATTTTCAACACATGAACATAGTCATTTCTAAACTGCCATTTTTTCAGCAATTCTGCATGTGTGTTTGTTAATTAATTTTAGACACAACTGCAGAACATTAAGTTCTAAACCGATTTTTTTTTTTAATTAAGCCTTTTCATAATACCACATTTAAATTATTAGGTATAGAAATAATATGTATATACATAATATTCTATCTGCTAGCAGCTCTTCATTCTAATGTTTCTTCATTAGAGCACTAACAGAAAAAGCAGTCCACAAAAGGAATGCAAATGTCATAAGAATACATCTATATCCTGTAGAAAGAAAAAAAAATAACGGCAAACATCCACTCGGTATTCTTGTTCAAGAAAAAACACCTCCCAGTCAGCCAAACCATGGTTCAGCTAGCTGATTTGTGATGTGTATGATGGAATTCTTTTCCACTGGTTTGTGTAAATTTTTCTCAGACCTCGCTAATTCTACAAGGCAAGCAAATTATTTCAGATTTTCTTTAATGGGGTAAATAACATACTTCCATATATTAGGATTATTATATAGAATGTCCATTAGACCTCCCACACAATTAGGTTTTGTAGCTGGCATGTTATGTCCATAGGATACAAGGAAATGTAGTATCCCTGCTGCTGGAAAGACACTTGTGCTGCTCAGCATGTCTGTCCAGGCAGAGCAGAGCTGTTGTTACCACACTTGCCTGCTCTTGTGTTCTCCTTGGACTAGCACCTTTTTCCTCTATTGGTCCCCAGCATGTTGAAGTAGAAGTGTTGAAGATTGCTGAATAGGTAATAGAAGGTTTTGCAATGTACGTTCTGCATAGTCTCAAACATCTCTTTGAAAGTAATGAGTGATGCATTTTGGTTGGTGATTCAAAATAATTGAGCTCACACACACCCCCCCTAACTTATTAATGTATGCTTTTGCATGAAAAGACTGTGTAAGGCAGAAGAAGCAACATCATCAGCAGGCTGAATTGTGTTGTGAATCGCATTGTGAATTTGATGATAAAAGATGCTTATTATACATGGGCTTGTGCACTGACCTAAGTGCTAAATTAACATGTTGTCCCCTTCCCCTCAAATTGTTTGCCGTTGCTGGGTTAGGACTCTATTCAGGGTTTACCTTGCAGACTGTTCAGAGTCTTGAGCAGGTTGTTCATGGCTTGTGTGGGACTCTGGGAGTCCCTTGGAGCATAAATGCTCTGGAGTACTCACCTTCTGCTTTTAACTACAGCTAGATGTGCCAGGATCCAGCAATGGTCTGAAAAAAAGTGCTGGCTTCTGAAAAGAATTATTCTTCTTTAGAAAAGTGCAGAAAGTGTCTATCCTGTGTTTCAAACATTGTCTTTATCGGCACCAATGAAGACCTTCTGCTCCTGAATCAAATATAGGGCAATGTAAGTTTGGTGTATGTAGCTCAAAGGCAGTGTTTCTGGAGGATTGTTTTGCTTCTTGTTAGTTGTTGGTTGTTTTTAACATTGTCCACTAAAGCAGCTATGTTAGCTGCTAATACGTCAAGTTTTTTGATTAATGAACTATGCCTATAAATAATCATATTGGCTATGGTTAATAATTATATAATTGTATTCGCTACATTAGTTCAATTTTTCTCTCAATGTAAAGTTCACATTAATATCACTAAGTATCCCAAAGTGTTCCTTTAATTCCCTGTGTCCTATAAAAATGCATCTCTGTAATATCTTAAAGGAGAATGTATCGTAACAGTTAGTAAGCTTAATATTGTATCTATCTTCTCTTCAGCCTCGTTAGTACCCTCTCTTAAACTAGAGAGGAACTAAGCTTTGTGGCATTTCTAGAAGCTAGTAAGTTTATGTTAAAATAATTATTATCATGCAAAGTTTACAGTAAGTAACGACGATAGCTTATCTAAATCAATACATAAAGAATAATTCGTTGCTCTATTCCAATTTAAGAGTTTGATGAGCTTTATGAACGGAACAGAAATGTTCTCATTAGTTGTTGGTTGTTTTTAACATTGTCCACTAAAGCCTTTTGTTTATTTTTCAAAGGGGTTTGAAAATATAAGCCCATGAGATTCAAGCTTTATTAATTACATTTTGAAATAATCCAGACACATGCACTGTTTTCTTAATGTTCATTTTTATTGTGATATTCCAGGATCAAAAAAAAGCGTGGATTGTTTTTACCCCTCTTTTCTTCCCTGCAGGCATATGCACATCTGGAGTGTTTTAAAAAAATCTGTTACAATTTGAAGTTAAGAGATTGTGTCTAATGTTAATACTGGAAGTCTTTGTAGTGGTTTTTGGCCTGCAGTTTATTAAACAACTTTATTATATTTGTACCAAATGCCCAATAGCACGTAGCAAAATAATTGTTAGGGATCATCACGCTTATCTTTCAATTCTATTTCTTGGAGATACCTTTTTTTTTCCTAAATTAAAGTTTGAAAATGGCACCATTGATCCTCCATGGTTTGGAACAGTTAGTAGAATGCAATTTGCAAAGTAAGTTAGAGCCACAGTAAAGGCGTTTACTGCGTCCATTCTTTTGGAGATTTGTGAAAGGAGTGGTGAATTCAAAGTGCAGTTCTGCAAGCTGTGAATGCCACCCTTTGAAGTGTTTGAGTCTTCAAAATTCCTTGGTAGCCTCTGGGTACATACCGTGCTTTATAGTTCCAAGAATTTAGTCCTGCATGGCTGGCTGGGGGTGGTCGTGCATGGTTCAGAATGGGGCTCTTTGTCACTCTCTTCTCCTTACACCCCTCTTTGGCCATGTATCTTGAGTACCAGTTTATTTAAGAACACTGTGTGTATGTTCTCATTATTGTGTAGCGCTGCCATTTTGCTTTCGTTTTCACCAAGGCATTAGTAAGGACTGAGAGCAAGTATATGACTTAACTGATGTTACTGAGACAAGAATATTGGCTTTTACTTTGCATTCTCCTGGGAGAAAGAAAAATAGTATGAGCACTTCTGAAATGACTGAGGTGCAGACAGGAGTACACTAAGAACCGACTCTCAGATGATCCAAAGATGATAGTTGGAGCTGTATGTGAAATAATTGCAGATAGAAAAGGTTACAGACTTTATCAAGTACTGCTCTCTGCTTGCTCTAGGGCCATTATTATTTCAGTGTTGGTTATTGAAAAGATTTGTTCCAGTAGCACTAATGCCTGGTAGTTTTCCCACATCTGCCCCCTAGCTTTTTTGAGACAGAGCTGTGTTTTAAACTCAAAGCCTAGACATGCAAAGCCATCACCAAAGATATCAGGATTACATATTTAACTCACAACAGCCAGTGTAATATTATTCAGCCATATAGTTTTATACTATGTGTAAAAGCTAATAGACGATTCTTTTTTTTCTTGATTTTTTTGTTTTTATTTTTGACCTAACCTAAATGACAACCCTTCTGCATTTTGCTTTTTCAGCAGTAAGTTCTCCACTGGCTTCTCTCTTTTACTGCCTAGCAGTTCATGGAATCAGATTTTTTTAACATTTTTTTTCTCATTTTATCTGGATAATACCTATCATTTCTATAATAGCTTCCTGCTTTTCAGGTGTGTCTGTCAGCATATTTCACTGTGTCAAATATTAGATATCATTAGATGTCATTATTTTAAATGTTAAATCCTGTGCAGATTCCTTACATGGCAGATAAGCATTTTCAATAAAGGACAAGAATACATCTTTTTTTTCAAGACAGGTTTTGTCCTGAGGACCTATGTTATAATTCTGGCATACCCTATTAAAGGCACACTGTTTAGGTTGTTCAGCAAAACTTTACTTTAGCATTTTCAAGTCACTTTTATGTTAAAACATAGCAAAAAAATTGGGCTGTACTATTTATTGCACAACTTGATATTAAGCCACACAATCTCTTTCTGATTAAATTTCCAAATTAAATAATGCAGCTTTGCAAAACGCAACCACAACCACAGTTGTCAGACTTTTGGTTTGTGGGGGTTTTTTTGGTTGTTTTTTTTTTTTTAATGGAGGCAGATTTCTTGGAACGTGAAAAGTCTTTTGAGTAATCCATGAGTAATTGATTATTCTGCATCACACTGCAGCACAAAGAAACTTTTAATATAGGATTATATTGGTATTATGAATTTGACCATCTGTTCAGAGGAGCTCCAGTAAAGTCATCACAAAAATCAGTTTCTTACAGTACACGTTAACATTCTGTTTGACCTGCTTCTGCAGCTGAGACAGATGGGTTTTAAACCAGCCATTTAAATTCGAAGAAGTGTAAACTAGAGAATGAATGAAATCTACCTTCCATTTAATATTAAATAACTTAAAAGGAAATCTGTTAATTATTTATAGGAAAAAGATGTAGTCATGAAATTGTGCAATGCAGGTTTAGACATAAATATTAAAGGCAAAGCAAGGACTTAGATATCTCTCTTTTCTATAGCGTTTTTATGAGATTTACAGTTCCAGGTTAAGTTTCTTTAATCTAGATCTTCAAGTGCAAGCCATGGATTTTTCCTGTTAAAATATGTCTTACTGTAAATGTTTGTATGAATATCAGCAAAATACAACTTTCACAAGGTGATGGTTTTAATAATCATGTGTCTACAAAAGCTGCAATAGCTTGAAGTACATTCCTTTTACATGCCATAGTGCTGTTCTGAAGGGGAAATGCTTCTTTAAAATTAGCTGTATCTGATCCAACCCCACCCAGTCTAGCCCTTGTGAAGATGCTGTAGAGCTATCTCCCAAAAAAATATCTTTAATTAAAGAGATGCCCTGCTAGGCAAAGCATTAGTCCCGTTTGCTGAAGATCTAGACTATAAAGGATCTATTTACATTACAGTGCAGAACAATATTGAGATCCCCAGATAGATCTACTAAATTGTCTTGTGAAAATTTGCAGCATAAAACCATTAGAAACACTAGCTAGGGTCCTGGAAATGATGCAGTTGTATTGTTATAGTACCACAATAGGAATAATTAGCACTGTTTCTCAAATTAAGATATCTGGTTTACCTCCAGGTTTGGAGTTTAAATGTCATTTTGACAGTGCTTTCCTGAAAGAATGAGCAGTGATACTCCAGTGGCTGTGGTTCCATGAAAGATCAAGCATAGGGGGTGTGAACTTCACTTTGATAGGAATTTGGACCATGGCAGAGGTGAACATATTGACTAAGAGCAGAGAACAGACGCACTGCAAAATAATAAAATTAGCATTTTAGACCTAACTTGAGTGATTTGCCCAAAGTTACCCCAGGAATACAGGGAGTTCAGTTCCCTCTCCTCTGGGCCTAAGGACATACATATTAGAACATCACTTTTACTATGTTCTGCTTTCTTTACTCAGCATGCAGTATGTAAAGTATACAACTAATCATATAGCTGTGTGGTTTTTTTGAGCTTTTGTGGTTTCCCAGTATTAACAGGATTGTCTGAAAAAGGAAACAAATCCAGGATTTTCAAGAATTCCAGCTTGGGCACAGGGGAGTTGGATGGAACACTTCCTCTGTTGTATGTCATGGAGTTTAATGGTCAGCTTTGATGCTCTGGCATTTAGGCCCCACTTTTGCCATTCAGAGTAGTGAAGCAATGCTCTGGTTCAGCTTTCAGCTACAGTATGACAATGTTAGCTTCTTTCCAAAATGGTGGGAATGTAGAAAAATAGGGTTGGAAGAGGCCCCAAGAAATCTTGTAGGTTGTCCTCCTGACAAAATCTGTTTGTTCCATAATTTTTCTGACAGCAGTAGAAATTATTAGGTAATATCCTGAAACAAACTGAGTCATAGAAAAAGTCTAATATACGTTCAGTGTGAAATTTGCCCTTATGCAGAAGGCAGCATAAAACATCCAATTTCCTCTCTTAAACTTGCATTAAGATGTAGGCTGACACAATTCTTTATAAACTCTGTGTGTGGACAGCTAGTGGACAGAAAGGTTCAGTCCAGAGGGGGATGAAAATCTAGTGGGAAAGAGCCTTTTATTTTTTTTTAGCCCACAGTGTGGTGTGCTTGACTTAGTATTTTTCTTCTAATGGATTAAACTTTTTTCTCCTCATAAATCATGTATTTCCACATTAGCCTATGGCTGGCCATAGTATGGAGAACTGTGATTCATAGCTGCTCAGGCTCTTGGTTTTAAAGTAAATATGCCAAAACTGTAAAGTTTCCTAGTTTCATCTAATTAGAATACACTAGAAGCAATAAGAACAAATAATTGCAGCATATGTAAGCTGCAAATGAACTCAGACCTGTATTCAATATGATTAAGCACTATTTATTTTATGCCTGTTTGAATCTGCTTTATTATTCCGGGGACAATACCTGGTGGTTGCAGGTATAATGATTTTAAAAATAATAGTAATACTACTTCATTGAACATACGTCGACTTTAAAGAGCAATCATAATGTCATAATAAAAAAGCTAGTGATATGGATCTTATGGGAACAAGAATAAAGGCTGATATGAATGATTATAAATAACATCATTCACTCCTGTACATTTGACAGTTTGTACCAGCCGAGGAACTACACAGTTCCCTTTTTTTGAAGAGCATGAGGGTAAACTGGCAGCAAGTTTGCAACATCTCTGATGGCCTTCATATACCAGGAATATCCATGGATGGTAGTTGTTTTCCGTCACCACCACTAAGATGCATTTACATTTCTAATGGAGATAAGGTATAATTACTGGGGGTGGGGGAGAAAGTAGAGCAACTATACTGGCAAACGAAGAAACAATGCCTTTTCTTTTTTTGAAATGTACACAAACACATTTCAGTGCTTACTGTTTTCAGCACTGAAGTTTTCCTTTAACATTTGGATTAAAAAACAAAGTCAATATATCTAAGATCTTACAGGCTCAGAGTATTCAACATACCAAATTTTATAGTAGTGTAGAGAGATCCTAATAAGATTTTTAATAATGACATTGTATTCTTTAGAGGCGGAAGAGGCATTTTCCCTAATAAGCTGGAAGTCTGAGAAAGAACTTTTTTTTTTCCTTATAACCCCTTACAGAGCTCAGTAAACTGGACTTTCAGTATACAACTCCTTCTTCGTGTAGTCCTCACAAATAATGAAATGCAACTGCCACAACAGTGTTCAAAAGTCACATGCAAACCTGGTTTTTATGTCTTGAATAATCACAGCACCTTGCTCTGTAGAACAGCCAACATTCCACACCTTAAGCTCAAGTCTGTAGGCATTGTAACTTAAAAAATATTAGAATATACAGATAATCATAAAGTATGCAATGATTTATTAGCTTTGTGACATAAAACAACATTAAATACTTGTTTCTACTGGCAGATCAATTTAGGAAACAGTAGAAGCAAATGCATTGCCCTTTTATCATGGGCCAGAGTTGCTGAGACATTGATTTGCTGTCAGAACTGAAGCTGCTTCATCTGCTATAATTTCATGAAATAGATTGTAACATAAATTGCAGCAGAGATCTGTGAACCCCACTGAACTCACACATCAGTATGAAAATCTGCTTTCCTCAAATATTTATGAACTTCATCTTGATCTCTTTGCAGTCATCTGGATGGAAAACCCTGTGAAGTCCAAGCATTTCAATGTGTTGCTGAATGGACTAATGAGTAATCCTTTCTGTTCAGATTGTTTGAAGTTGACAAAATCATGAGCAAGGATCAACATGTTTACTCATTTTATTATTTTTTTTAATTTTTGTTTCACATTCACAGGGTCTGTAAGATGACATATCTGTTGTTATGGGGTGTCCAGTTGCCTCCACTTGTTATCTGTGTAACAAGTAATGTAAAATGCATTATCCTGTTTTAGACACACTCACCACCTGCTAGTCTTTGGCATCATTATGTTGTAACTTCCCCAAATCTTTGTTATTTTAATGCTATAAATATGACGAGTGGAGGTTTCCACAAATGGGGATTACAGGTACCATTATGGTTTAATGTGAGATAGATGGAAGGCAGTTGTGGTAAATGGAAGTAAATTAGTGTTAACATTTCTAACAAATATGTACACAGTAATGCCACCTTTTAACATGCTTGGAAAAATACGGGCAAGAGCTTCTTGGTTTCTTTGTGGCATATGGTTACCTCAAGGGGAAAGGAGCAAGTACAGTTACGGTAACACCTGTTACATTTTATAAACTCAGCAAGCGCTGGAAAGAAAAGCTGTCTAGGGTTTCAAGAAGTCATTTTGGCATAGATTTCTACTGAGAATTACATATAAATTATGACTGTGCCTAGAAGTCAATAAGAAAAAAAGAGTTGCCAGTGTGAAATCTTTACCTCTTAGCTGTATAATTATTCTAAAATAGATTAAAAGGTTTCACACACTAGATGCTTTGCCTTTTTAAGGCTTATCTGTTGAAGCTACTGCATTATAACAAAGTGACTATTGAGTTTCCTGACACTGTGATCTCTGCTTCTGGATTATAAGACCCTGCATGCTTTTCCTGTGCTATAATGAGTGAGAGCTATAAATACTAGAAAGCTAACATGGCAAGGGCTTGTAAGGTGTTGCTATCATATGAATTTAGGCTGTTACAAAACTGGTTTGAGAAAACTAATTTGGTTTGCTTTTTGGAAAACAATAGGATAATTTATTACTTTTCCTTGCTCACTTTACTAAATTGCAAGATTAGACCCATACCCCCAAATCATTAATCTCTGGGACATCAAAAATCACACTCCAGATTTCTGCTTGTGTACCCATATTATTCTGTTTCTGGATTTGTCATAGAATTATAGAATGGTAGAGGTTGGAATGGACCTCTGGGAATCATTGAGTCCAACCCCACTACCAGAGCAGGAACACCTAGGGCAGGCCACACAGGAACATATCCAGACAGGTCTTGAAAGTCTCTAGAGAAAGAGACTCCAGAACCTCTCTGGGCAGCCTGTTCCAGTGCTCTGTCACCCTCACAGTGAAGAAGTTTTTCCTTGTGCTAAGATGGAACTTCCTGTGTTTCATCTTGCTACCATTACCTCTTGTCCTATCACAGGGCACAGCTGAAAAGAGACCGGCCCCTTCTA
>JAAGNO010027781.1:0-23621 GCA_033439905.1 Ceryle rudis
GGGTCGGTGACGGGACCCGGGATTGGTGACGGGGCCTGGGGTCGGTGACAGGGCCCGGGGTCGGTGACGGGGCCCGGGGTGGGTGACAGGACCCAGGGGCGGTGACAGGGCCGAGGGGCGGTGAGCGGGCGATAATAGGGGTCGGTGCGGAGCCGGCCTCGGGGCTGTGGGGCCTTCTCGCTGTTGCTAAAGCGCTGGCGGTTCCCGCTGGGGAGGCCCCCTCAAAGCCGGCGCTCGGCCCCTGAGCCCGACGAGGGCTCGGTGGTTAGGTGGCTTCCCCGCTGGCAGGAGAGCTCGTCCGCTCCTGGGCGAGTCCGGCCCCGTCCTCTGACGTGACCGACCCGGCAGCGCCGCGGGCCCGGCGGGCCGCGTCCGTGCATCGCCGCCGTTGTGAGCGGTGGTCTCTTGCGCAGCCCGTCGCGGTGCTGGTGACACAGAAGCGCAGCCACCAACAGTCTCCGGGCGGGAGGAGAGGAAACTCAGGCGGCAGGAGGACTTTTCCTGTAGGCAGAGAGGAGAATCTACGCGTCGTCTCTTAAGTGCTAAAACGCAGGGAATTCAAGGTGTTCGGGTGTTGTTATGGTGGGCGTTTGTGCTGGTTTGAAGCATTTACTTGTGGGTGCCGTTTGTATTGATATTTTCAGGAGGAAGGCTAAAAGCCTGTGCTTTTAAAAGTAACTTGTATGTTGAGGTGAATTGTCAAATATAAACCAACTGCAGACTTTCCTGGGGAGAAAGGTTTACATTAATTATTCAAGCTGTTCTTTCTCCCTTGAGGCTCTTGTCTAAGCTGGAGGATGGCTGTGGTCCGGTAAGCTCCTCCTTTCCTTGCAGTTATTAGAGGGTTATTTTTAGTTGGAACTGGATTTTAAAAGAACACCTTGGATCTATCTCTCTGTCTAATAATAAAGTGCATATCTGTGCACCTGGAGATCAGATACTTCTCAGAAGGCACAGCCATGTTTTTGCATGCTCGGTCATCAGATCCACTTATATCTTAGGCAAATGACGGAGAATTAAATATGGCAGAGTTGCTAAGTTATGTTTGCATTTGTTTATACTCCCTGGAACTTGCCTGAACCGTTAAATATTCTGAGGGCTTCAGAGCTTTTGCAGTATGTCTTGTCTCATATTCAGGTGAGGTCTCTGGTGAAGTTGAATTGTATATAATTCTGACTTGCCTTGGTGGTTCTGTCTTCTGCATCCTTTTATTACTAATTCCTTCTGTGTTTTTTCACAGAGTGCTAATTAATGTATGATAATAGGTTAGAGGGTGGTTACAGAAGTACTTGTCAGACTGCTTCTGCAGTTCACCTCATTGCCTGCAGATTATTTTTACTCTGCAAATACAGCAAAACATAATATTTACTTGTGCGGTTTCTAAGCCACCACACTTACAGCCCACCATGTTAAGCAAGCAGATTTACTTTAACACATTGGGCTGTAACCTGCAAGCTGTTCCCCCTCCCCTTCAGCTGCCTTTGTCAGAGTGGTGGGTGGACAAATGGGAATAGTAAAAACATCATTTTTTCCAGTTTCAGCTAGTAAACATGGATCATTGTTCAACTGGGGAAAGCAGATATTGGGGAGCTTATGTCTCTTGGTATTCCTCATAGCCTGAAATCCTAATTTCATCATTTATAAACAGCCCTCTGCCAGCCTGCAGGCAGTCCTGATATCTCTGAATTTCCACCTTTTTCCTTATCATTGGTGCTGGTTATGTGCAGTTCAGTGTCACTTTCACTAAAATGCCACTTACTGGATGAAGTACACTTAAAAAAAATAATCAGGGACTAAAATAAAGTAACTTAAAGGATGACTAATAAAAAAAAATGCAAGATGCGCTCCTCTTTTGACAAGTGTTTCAACTCTTTACAACTACCTAAAAGGAGGTTGAGGCTGGTGTTGGTCTCTTCTCCCAAATTACTAATGATAAAATGAGAGGAAATGGCCTCAAGTTGCGTCAGGGGAGGCGTAGATTAGATATTAGGAAGAAATTCTTCACTGAGTGGTTAGGCACTGGAACAGGCTGCCCAGGGAGGTGGTGGAGTCACCATCCCTGAAGGTGTTTAAAAAACAAGTAGACATAGCATTTGAGGCTGTGGTCTAATGGATAGGTAGATGTTAGAGTGAAGGTTGGACTTGATGATCTTAGAGGTCCTTTCCCACCCTGATGATTCTATGATTCTGTCTGCAGATACTGAACTATCATGTTGTTGCCTGCAGCATGGATCAAGTACATGTCTCCTCAGTCCATGTCATATTTGAAGACTGTAGAGAATTGGTGGTTTTTTTATTGAGACTCCGGAGTAAATCAGGGCATCAGGGATTTACTGTAGAGTGCTGCATTACAGTTGTTCAGCAGCTGAACTGTGAGTGCTTCGGCCATCTACATATCAGTTATGGATCAGACCTTGAAATAACTCCAAGATCTGTGGTAATGTCATCACCAGTGAATCAGAACTCTGAGATCCACAACGACCACTTCTCCCAAAAATACTGCCCAGTGTTGAATGCAACTCTACATTGCTGCTTTTACTTGAAGACAGACTATTTGGAAGTGGCTGAATAATTTAAGAAAAGTATCTAAATTGGCTGGTTTAATACCAGAGAATGTAATCTACATCTCGCTGTTTGCTTTGTTATTTTTTAAAGAGCTGTAGGTGTATTTTCTGTGAAGGAAAATGTGACAAGAAAGATGGGACATCACTGGGTTTAATGATTTTAAGTCTCTTAACTGACACATGGTCAGAGATTAATGTGAATATTTAATGATTTGTTAGTACAGAAGAGTCTCTATTACCGATGTGGTGTTGTGTTACTGAAGAATTACTGCACCAAAATCTGATGTGGTTGGTAGTCTTTCTTGTTTACTGAGATGTATTCCTTGTGTGTTATCGTTGTCTATTATGTTTAGTGCAATTCCTGTCCAACACTGCTGCAGATTTTTCTGCTTACAAAGATACAAAAGTCATAAAATAAGGGATCAAACTGAGGGAAAAGCAACTAAAATAGGTGTAATTTTCCTTTAACTATAGAGAGGTGTAGAGAAGATCTCAACTTGACAAAGATTCTGTGCAAACCTTTTCCTCAGATGTCTGTACTATAAGCAATATAAAGTAAATTGCATAGTAAAAAGACTTAAGCCTCATCAAGCAAGCAAAATCTAGTGCTTTGGGATCAAACCCACTAGAAATATTTTGATCATAGAGAGAGCTTGCAAAGATGGATCTGCAAGAATATTTTATGCTCACTTGTTCTTATTGGATAGGTAGATTTACCTTAAAGTGGTTTATGTCTCAGTGCTCAGCATTCAAGGCAGATTTCAGTGGATCTTACAAAATGATTCAGTGTTGAAATT
Organism: Ceryle rudis; assembly: GCA_033439905.1. Taxonomy (NCBI): domain Eukaryota; kingdom Metazoa; phylum Chordata; class Aves; order Coraciiformes; family Cerylidae; genus Ceryle; species Ceryle rudis. The sequence continues at coordinate 3,362 of JAAGNO010027781.1, forward strand.
ACCTGGCTGTAGTAGAAGAGCGAGTTTAGGGTGTGTCTGCAATGTATGGCTCTGATTTAAGTGGTGAATGAATTATTGCTCAGGTTCATTCGTTGCAGCCTTCAGTTTGCGAAAGGAAGACTCCAGTTTCGAAGTCTGTCTGCTTACCAAAGAAAGTTGACTTGGTTTGTGAGTGCAGAGGTGTTAAATGGGTTTTGGTGAGACTCAGTAGTGCCAAGAGAATAAAGCTTTTTTGCTTTCTTTTCTCTCTGGGAGAGAAGGGTAAAAGTGAGACCTCTTGGATTGAGATAAAAACAGTTTCATAATTAAAAAAAAAAGACATAATAATAAATTGTATGGAAAATAGGAGGCAAGAGAAATAAATAACAGAGAAAAATAAAACCCAAGGAAGACAAGTGATGCAAGTGAAAACAATTGTTAACCACCAATTGTCCAATGCCCAGCCAGTCCCCAAGCAGTGCTACCCCCCAGCCTCCTCCCTAGTTTTATTGCTGAGTGTGACATTATATGGTACAGAATATCACTTTCATCAGTTGGGGTCAGCTGTCCCATTTGTGTCCCTTCCCAACTTCTGGTGCACCCCCAGCTTACTCGCTGGTGGGGTGGTGTGAGAAGCAGAAAAGGCCTTGACTCTGTGTGAGCATGGCTCAGCAATAGCCAAAACATCCCTGGATTATCAACACCATTTCCAGCACAAATCTAAAACATAGCCTGGCTATTATGAAAAAAATTAACTCTATCCCAGGACAGACAGCAAATACTGATATAACTACATTTCACTTTTTAGATCAATTTTATAGCAGTATGAGTTGTAGTTTGAGATCCTTATGGAGGTTTTTGTACATGAAGGTTCTGGCATCAGCTGCTGTAGTCCTAGTTTGTACCACTTGTCTCTTTCTGAACCCTCTGCATCAGAAGTGTCGGGGCTATGCTTGTTCACATTTTAATGAAGGCAGAAAAATTTTCACATAGAAAGTATCTTTTGGACAGTCTCATTATTGCTGAATTTTCTTAATTTCTGGTTTTGTATAATCATATTGGAAGGATTCAGTATGAAGTTCCATCTATACAACAGTTTAGCAAATTAGACATGAGTAAAATGTTGCTGCTGCCACTTTTTTGCAGACTTATCCCATGCTGAAAGGTAAAATTGAGTTATATTGGCTATTGTACAAAGTTGGTGTCCTCTTATCTTGTTTATAACAGGGACTTTTAAAATGCTAGTCTAGTTTCTTAGCTGACTGGACATTCTTGGAATGTGGATTTCTCTGGTCCTGCTTCCAACTCCAAGTGATGACGCTTTCTTGTGATGCGTTCAGCCTGGACTTGTTAGAAGTCTGTTATTTTCAAGTCTTCTGAATTAATGCTAGGTGTATCAGTATAGATAAATACACACAGTTGTTCTCAAGTAAAATGTGAACACATGTGCAGACTGACTCCCAGGCTGGCAGCTCCTTGAAACATCCCATAAACTGGAGGATTGCAGAGGCTCTGATTCTGCATCCAGGCACCAGTGACAAGTGGGCAGAAGTTCATTGTCACAAACGAGACCGGAATTTCCCAAGTGAGTTGCTGTGTCCTCCAGGCAACTTACAGGCACTTAAAAAGCACGCTGTTAGTAACAGAGGCAGGCTGCTGACGACATCCAAGCTTTTTTTCTTGAGCATTGGTTTTGCTGAAGCTGTGTGGATGATGTAACTTTTACCTTGGTTAACTTCTAATGCATTGTATTCCCAAAGATGAGGGCGATACTGGAGTAAATAACATCAGTGATAGGTCGAAGTTACAGCTTAGTTCAGGGGAGGGGGGAAAGAAGTAAGTAGCTGGTGTTGCATCATTTCAGAAAACGTTGTTTTGGGTTTTTTTCTGGAAACTCCTTGTTAAACCTGGATGACTGCTCATGCAACTTTGGACCCTGATGGGGCACAGCAGTTCTTAGTACAGAGTAATTGCACAGCTTTAACAATCGAGTGTTAAGCAATTAGCTGTCTCAATCTTAATTATAAAGGCACTGACCTAGCATATTGCTCAAGGGCATGCATGGGATTCTTCTTGAGTTATTTGCATGTCTGTGTCCTGTGTACCTTCAAAAAGAGATTTTTTTTTTTAATACTTCGGACTTTTTTGACACAAAACTTGGAGTTAAAGGATTTTGTTTTGAGGGGAAAAAATAAACAAAAGTAGTAATTTGGACAAATGAGTATGTGTGAATATAATGCCAAAAGTACGGTGGGATAACATGATTGGAAAAATCTTGTGTTCAAAAATTATTTGCTAATACTAAAAAGATCATTGCTGTTCCAGTATGTTAGCTGCAAACAAACCAACAAATTGGTACCCTGACAGTTGTGTTCTAAATGCAGGAATTTATATTTTTTTAGGAAAAAAAAATGTTATTTATTAAGATTCATTTTAGTTAACAATTTACAGTGGTAAAACTACATTTTATGTATAGGGAACTGTGATATTAAAGCTTGCATCTAATGGGGTGCATCATCTACATTGCAAATGGTCAGTCTGCTCAAAGGCTGAAGCAAGAGAGAGTGTCTTCCCCATTTTTATTTTATGAGGCTTTTGGGAAATAAATGGAAGTGTCTGTGGTTGTTCCAAACTGGTCTGGCTTGTAGTTGCCTATTAGGAAACATAATGCCAATATGAAATAGCTGGATTTTTTTGCAACCATAAATATTGGGACACAAAGTTGACAAGCCTTGTGAAATACTGCTGCTAGTTTTAAATAATGTATTGAAAGGTTTTAGTGACTCAAAAATGTAGCCGAATTAAAAATCTTGGTGATTTTGTTGCTTTGGTGGGTTGCTTGCTTTGGGTTTTTTTTGGTGGTTTTGTTTTTATAAGCCCGATCCAGAAAAATAAAATAGTTTTTAAACTTTCAGCATTCATCAACTGTTAAATCCCTCATTCATTCAGATATTAACTTTGAAAAGTGAAAATTTATCATTGAAGAAAACTCTGTAGCTCTGTGTTTCACTTTTGAAAGTGCTTGGTAGAAAAACCATAAATATTAGATACTCAGAATTCTTCTGTGTATCATTATTGACTTGACAGCGTCAGAGCTGACACTGTAGTTTCTGTACTTTGAGAAAGATTGCTGTCCAGCAGACAAAAGACAGTAAATTTTTAGAACAGTCTTTTCTGCTTGGGTTTGTTCCTCCTTTACCTCCACTTCTCCCAGTTTTTTCATGAGAGAATATGAGAAGAGCTCGTTATGCACCTAAACAGGTAACTGCTGCTACCGGCGTATAAAGGAGGCAGCAGATTAACTTGATACACAAGAGGTGTTATGAAGATTTCTGTGTGGAGGGGGAGAAGTTGGTGCAAAGCAGATTGCAGTGGGCAAAGGTGCTGAGGATAAGCCTAGAAGATTTAGTGCTACCTGGAAGAATGGCTTAGAAAGGCAGATGAAAGTGAGAAAAGATGAGGATTGTGGACATCCTGGAGAGACCTCTGAACCCCTGGTGGTATGGGAAGAGCAGTTTGGGGAAACTTCAAAGGCATGTATGTTGCAAGAGGAGGAAATAAAGAGCAAGAAGTTTTGGTGGGTCTTTGTGGAAATGGATATGCATAGTGGGGGTGATGAGGGATGATCAGATCCTCAAGGGCAGGAGAAGAGTGGGGCAGGAGAGTAGGAAACGGGCATGGTAAGAAATGAGGGTCACAGTCGAGCCCCACGGAAGCTAAGGTTCTTCCTATGGGCAAGTTTCCGGACTAGGCAGGAAGTGTTGTTCTAACATTCTTCTCTTATGTGATTTTTAATACTTTTAACTTCTGCTAATTTTAGAAAGATACCTTTTAAAAAAAATAGCATTTCATCCATCTCCAGACCTGTGCATTTCAATTCTTAGTTCTTCTGTTACCCTGCATTTTTTCTCTTCCCAATATTTACTTCAATCTCTTCAGTACTAGTTGCAGTACTACCAAAGATGCCTTCTTTGAAAGGCAAGATACATCTTCTCAGGAAAGTTTCCTATGCTGATTCAAGTCATTACTTTTGGCATTTTTTTTAATTTGAAGACGTATTTCTGAGTTAATTGGTATTAAAATACTCAAGACCCACATATCCCCAAAAAGCCACTATGCACTCAGAGTTTAGTATCAAAGGAGGTAGCTGGAGGGGCCTTCCTCACATTTTTAAAGCAGCTTGTAATATGAAAATCTCTCTGTAGGAGTCTATTTACTGGGAAAATATGGGCAGAAGAAAATCAGAGAAATCCAAGAACAAGAGGCAGCGGAATACATTGCCCAAGCACGAAGGCAGTATCACTTTGAAAGTAATCAGAGGACGTGCAATATGACAGGTAAGATAAGGAAATAGCTCCTGCTTTTGATAGGTGGAATTATTTGGGGATTTATACTACATATTGACAGGATGGAAGAAGACGCTGAATTCTAAATTTTAATTAATTACTAGTGCATAAATAGAGTCATTTTTGCATAATAAAACCAGAATTTGAAGAACAGAGAATAAAGGAATTTCTAGGGGTCATCTTAACCCTTGATTTGAATCAAGACTCCTTGTGTATTGCCTTAAGCTGTGTGTGGCATTGATGTGTGAAACAGCACCCAGATCCAAACAATACTGAATTTGCAGCAGGATTATCCTATTAGAACACATTGTTAGTAAGCTACACAGAGAGCTTGGTGGGTAATTTGTTTACAAATAAGAAGCACATCAGCCCATTAATCCCCTCAGTTTAAACAGTTAGAAGGTAGCTGGGGAGTAACAAGCAAAAGCGTTTATATTACAGCACTGGTCTTTGGAGTTTTGGAGAGGAAATGGTAGGGTAGAGTTTAACAAAATCCTTGTCATTCTTGTAAATACAGGCCATTCTAAAGCTCTTTCTTTGAAACAAATTGGGCGTCATTTTCTTCTGTTGAAGTTTGTAATGGCTTCTTGGGTGGCTGCAGATGCTTTCTGTGCACTGTGTTTATCCTGACATGAAATACTCTGGTATTTCATTTTCATCTTTTTTTTTATTTTGTAGTGCTGGGATTTATTTTTACTGTGAGAACTGTTCTTCTTTGCCCTTCATCATACTAAGTACCTTTTGTCTGTTAGTATGCGGTGTTCTCAAGATTTTTCATGTTTTGTTCTTAATATTTATTATGATCTGTGCATGCTTGTTTTCTATTTCCTGTTCCCATTACATAACAGCAGATTGGACATTGAATATTCTGTAAGTAAAGTGGTTTTTTCCAGCAGGTTCCTTTATTTTTTTCTTTTTTTTTAAATGTACCTTTCTCTGGTTCGCTTGTTGTGAAGAAAAAACCAAAACCTCAGATCTTTCTCCTTAGCTGGAAAAATGCAACAGTGTAGATTTTCACCAGATTTTCTACTGGGGAGTTTTAGGCACATATATGCAGTTATGCAGGACGTGAGTACACGTGTGTAGCCGGAGACAACAAAGACGTGCCCACATAAAGGTAGCATTGTGCCCAAGCTCCTAAGAGGCATGCAGATAATTGCACTTCTGAGTACTCCCAGGGTTTCCTGCTTTGTTTGCCTGTTGAGCAATAGGATTTACATTACATTGCAGTTATTGAGTGACAGCTGGGGGATAGATAGGTTTATGAAGATGATTTTATTTTTTTTTCATGTTGACAGACTTTTTTTTTTTTTAATGTTTGTTTAATAACAGTGCTGTCCATGCTTCCAACATTGAGAGATGCCTTAATGCATCAATTAAATTCTGAGAGCCTCACATCTCTTCTTAAAAATAGGTAAGACTGTTTTGTTGATTGCATTAAAAATCACTGATATTAATGACAAGTAAGTATTTTTTCAGATTATATATTTATAATGTAGAAAGCATGCAGGATTTTGGTTCTGTGTTCTGCTGAATCACTAAAGTGTTTTGAAATCAGTGTGTAAATATTTTGTGTCATGTTCCCTGTATTTTGATAGGTATGACTGGCATTTTCCAAACATTACAAGAGATAATAGTTCCTTTAAGATGCTTCAGTGAGAGCCATGTTTTGTTGAAGTGCTTATAAGATGGGCAGATATAAGTACTTTGAGGATCTAGTCTACTCTTGAACAGGACAAAGTATCTTGCCTGAGTTTTTGGTGTTGTGTTTGTAAAAATGTTTGTAATCTTATCAAGGTCAGACATGAATAGTAGTGGAAGGTATCCAAGGTGAGATTACAAAGGGATGTAAGCTATGAGAAGGTTTTTGGGTTCATTTTTGGTTTGTTAGTTGTTTGTGGGTTTCGTTTTTCTTTTTTTTTTGAAGAACAAACAGGGGCATGTCATACATTAAGAGTCATGCTTCCCTGTCAGAAAACACCTTTGGTTTCCTTATAACTGCAGGAACATATAGTCTATTTTTAAATACATAAGGGTCATAAGAGCATACCTTAAAAGTAGAGCGAGCTGCTTGACATTTGGCATGGAGTAAAAGTGTTATGTAGGCAGTTAACACGCTCACTCTAGACTGCCTTTCTAGTTTATATAGCTCTAGTTCTGTAGCTCATGTGTATAGCTGTAACTTCAGCTGTCCAGCATTTAGTAGATTACCTATCCAGGCATTGTCTTTTTTCAGTCAAATAACTCCCACAGCATGTCAATAGAATGTGATGCTTGAAGTGGGGATTGCAGCCTGAAAAATATTTTTATAATAGATAATTTGGGAATTTGCAACTGTATTTGACTATTACTTACCCAAAAACTACAAGAAATTAGAAAAAGATAGTTTTAATGGGATATTTAATATATTTGTCACAGTTACTTAATGCAAAGTTAACCTGAATGAACAAGAGAGCTTGTGGATCATTAGACTTGTCTTCTGGACTGTACAGCAAAATAATCTACAAAGGCCTGTAATCCTTGTTCAGTGGTGAAGACTTACGCCTTAGTTGGTTCTCTGTAGCATGCATCCTTTTATCAAAATGTATCTGCTGTCTCTAACCTGTTGGACTAGTTGAAACAGTTTACAGGTGCAGTGGCACATCTGAATTCCAGTAATCCCAGCAAAAATGGGGATGAGACTTTGATTTTATTTTTGAAATGCCGGTTACATGCAATATCCTGTAAGCATGGATGTCCATTTAGAGTGTATCTTAAAGTGGATTTTTGTGTCTTAATGCTTCCTTTTTGATTAATGCTGAGGAAGTTTTAACTAGATGCTTGAACTTTTTGAACTAACAATGCAGAGAAGGGGTTGGGAAGGCATAGACCATGTGATTGCTTTGAAGCGAGTCTTTAAAGAAACCGCGTTCTTTTGCTACACATGGAGGTATAGATTTATTTTCTTTCCATATCTCCAGACCTTTGAGTGCCTTTGTTGCATATACAAAAGAGTAGATGTGGAGATTTACCTTTCTTATTCTCCCTGAGGAGATGTGTTATTTTTCTCATGTAATCGGTTACGGCTTAACATGTTACGGATGAATTTTACCGTATGTTACAGATTATGTTATGGCTTAGGTAAACTCCTTTAACTTGGAATTTGTTCACTTCCTTAAATTCAAAACCTTTTACATTGTTCTAGTCATTTGGGGCAGCCAGTGGTACGCTGCATGATGAAATCCTCAGTCTTCCAGAGAATTTTTAAAGACGGAGAGGTATTATAATATTATAATATATATAAAATTATTATTATTATATAGTTATTACAATGTGTGTACACACACCACAGATGGTCTTGCTCTGTCTTCTTTTCAAAGCAACGTGATTGAATGACATGAGGTGGGGTACCTGCTGCTTTAGCCTTGCAGATGTTGTGTTTCTTCCACTTACTCAGCATTTAGCTTTATTCCAAACCTCTGGGGTTTTTTGCTTGCATTGCTTTTTGCTTTGTAGCACGTAATGTTTTTCCAAATAAACAACTGTGGAAAAAAAAGTTGAGTTTTGAGTAGCAGCTGAGTCATACATAGTAAACTGCAGCAGATGAAGACTGAAAATTCTATTTCCTCTCTCAGGCTTAATACTTGCAGACTTAAACTGTTACCTGGCTGTTGCCTTATTTTGTGAGGAGAAACTTTGTAAGTGTGAGCTCTAGAAAATGTTTCGCCATAACAGGTGCAAATGTTGTTGGCTTACATTGATGTATTGGCATCTCTTTCTCTTTTCAGTTGGCACAGAAAATTTAACCACTTATGAGCAACAAATGTGTTTTTTAGTCCTGTTACATGTTTTATCTGTAGAAATATTACCGTATGTTTTTTAACAGTCTTTGTTTTACTTCAGAACAGCTTTTAAAACTGTTGATTGAGCCTGCAAAAATAGACGTGTGTAAGCTGTCTCGTATGTGCCGTAGATCCTTCTATCTCTTCAGCTCTCCTTTCTTTAATCCATCTCTTTACTTTTTGGAGGTGTAGACTTAATAGTCTACTGCATTAGTTCATTTGCATTATTTGATATCAGTGAGCTTAAAAATTCATGGTTTATGTAAGTGATATAATGGTTAATACCAAAGTGCATATGTTGTGCCTGTAAAGAGAAATTATTTCTGGTGGAAAGGGTGTATATATATATACATATTTTATATAAACTAGGTTACTGTAAAGTCTAGGTTAATCTAAACTATCTGCCCATAATATTTTAAGTTTTAATTCTGATCCTAAGAACTTACCAAATGTTTCTCGAAGGGACTTTCATAATATGATTTTCACTTCCACGATAGATACACAGTAGCCATTCTTTACTGACAATGTTTAATGGGTGAAAATGGCTGATGAAGCTTCTTGGATGGTTAGCTTGTTCTTATCTCTGCTAGTATATTGCTAACATTACCTCTGGATATTAGTTATAAAGATGCGATGTACCTTAGGCGGTTCAGGTGTATCTGTGCAATCTACAGTCTTGCAGAATATATAAAAATTTAGGAATTAATCAAGTCAAAAAAGTAAACACCCTTCAACACAGGAAAAAGATCAATTTGTGTTTGTGTGTGGATGATGCAAGACTTTTTTCCTCAGATGGTCATGATCTCTTTGGTTTTTGATGATCAAACCTGAACTTCAAAAGCACATCAGGTAATGAAAATCTTGCAAGAAAGTAGATGTAGAAATTTTGATCCTGTGCCACTTATGCACAAGTGGGTACAGGAAGCCTTACTGAACTGAGGTCTACATTAAGTACATAGAGGATCAAGGTCCTAGAAAAGAACACTTTGAACCAGCAGTGAGCTTCTTCTGACTGCTTAGCATAGTAACTCAAAATTGATAATTTAAGTGTATAATTTACATCACTAAAAACCACGTTGATACATTTTAATGTCTTTTCCGTGACTTCGTAGTGTGTCGTTTATATACTGCTTTCATGAATGAGGCAAACAAATGTAGACATGAATCTGATCTGAATAATTACAGTAGCTAAATGAGCTCTTCTTAGAGCACTGCTATTTCATTTCACGTATTTATTAATTTCCAAGCAAAATATACTTTTTAATGTTTCCATCTTTTTCCCACAGGCCAACAAACAAGCTAGAAATATGGGAGGATTTAAAGATAATAAGTAAGTGGAAATAAAAGATTCCATCTGCGTAGCACTTAGCATAAATATAAAATGTCTTTCACACCCTTTAAAATGTGCATTTTACACTGGATTGTTGTTTCAGTACGTACAAAAGTAGTGTAACACACTACATGGCAAATCTCCCTGTCCCTTCCTTCTCAAAAGCTCCTCATGAAGGAGTTTTTTACAGCCCTGAGGGAATTAAGAAGCTCAGAGATGGAGAATTATTATTGGCTTTTATGTTACCCTGCTCAAGAAAACTTTGTGAGAACTGTCTGTGCCACTGCAGAAAAATCAAACTAGTTTTTCAAGAAGTTCTATGCTGAACCTAGCAGAAAACATCAGTCAGAAATGTAGGCCAGCCCTGACGTGGCCAGCAGTTTCCTCTTTTCAAGCCTGTTGGAGAGAACCACCATAGCAGTGGTTATGAATCATTTGATTCATCTTCTTATTTATTGGCTGATGGAAGCAGTGGAAGGCAAGAAAGAATAGTGAAGTCAGATAACTGTGCAGTGAAACTACTGAGCTTTTTTTACTACTTGGTACTATTTGTTACCCCTTCCACTTCTGTGGTTTTTGTCTTTTGCTCCTTTTGGTTTTGTTTCTCCTTTTCCCGCCACCTTTACAGATCCTGCTTTTGATCTGTCTCATTTCTTCCCATGTTCTTGCTCCTCAGCACTCATCCGTATTTATTCGTCTCACTACTTCCACATGTCCTCTGTTGCCTAATAGCTGATGTCATTGTAATTCTGTTTCTTTAGATACTAGCTGCTCCTGCCGTAGATAGCAGCTGCCCAAAGCTGCAGTTATGCCTTCTGTGTCTTAATTGCATGACGAGGGCTAACACACCATGTGTATTTCCTGGCCTAACAAAGAAAGATGATTGGACAGCACACACATTTTACTTTTGGAGCAACTTGTGTAATTTTTTTTTCTCAAAATAACTCCTGTAACATGCAAAATTATATTAATATAGGACTTTAAATGGGACGCTTTAGATTAGCTCCAGCACATATTATACACATCACCCATCCTGGATATGTGTTGTGAAAATGCATGTTATGATAACCGATGAGGGAAATGCGGCTGTGTATTTTAAAATCATCAGCATTTCTTCGGTCTTGGAGAGGACTCTTCCCTCCTTAGTTCACCCTTATTTCTTTGACTTTGAAATGATTTTGTTGTCTCTTTTCAAGGTTTCACAAGAAGCATTGTAGCTGTATATAGTACCTGTATGCTAGTGGTTCTTTTGCGAGTCCAGTTAAATATTATTGGTGGGTACATCTACCTAGATAATGCTGCAGTCTGCAAAAACGGCACAGTAAGTTTCTTCTTTTGTTTCAGAGTTAGAATTTTTACTTTCCTGGCAATGAAAGGATTATATAGTGGGAAATAAAAAGGGCGTAGCTTAGGAATATTTAAGAGTGGGAGATGTGGAAGCGTTACTAGAAGTAAAATATATTGATGTATTTTAATAGTCTCTAAGTTTGGATGATTTGGTGATACTGTTGCTTAGCAAAATACTTGCAATATTGGAGAATACTTTTTGTGTGGCTTAAAGAAGGCTACTTCCTATCTAAATGCCCAACATAAAATAATTAATTTTTTGTGAAACAGTAATACTGTGTGAATGATCCAAGATAGGCGTGCAAATGTATATAAATGCTTAAGTCTTCCTAGCACATACATTAATTCCCCCAGTTAAATTTTCCCTTGGATTAAAGAAGAACAGTGTTGTCTTTGAAATGTTGATTATTTAGCTGCAAAAGGCCATATACCTTACATGTCTGTTGGTGGAGTCAAGCAAGGTAGAAGACTTGGGTTTTGCTTATATACTGTATCTTTCACTGCTCAATAAAAATAGATCAATTCCACAGTAAGCAAGTATCTTCCTACAGAGTAAGGCCTGCAAATTGTTGGATGGCTCATCTAAAAATAATGGATACAGACTTTGATTAGTTGTCATATGCTCCCCTGTGATAGCTCCTGCTGAGAGTCAAGGAACAGCATGTTCAAGGCAGGTCTGAGGAAAGCTTTCATTAGGGAGGCCAGGGTTGACTGGGGTTGTGCTTCATTTTGTGAAACCTGAAAAAGCTTTTTTAAAAAGATGAAGGTTGGACTAGAAATGTGTTCCCTTTCTGTTATTTTTCCAGTAAAGAAGTGGGTTCACAGGGCCAGCTCTGAGGCACTCTGCTGGAGAAGGTTGGATCCTGTCTCAGTTCCTGAAAGCTTCTTCTGTTAGGGTTGAGCATAAATATCCTATTCCACTAGGTGTATTTTTGGGGGTGATGGAAGGTCTAGTTTCACATGCAGTGCAGTTTAAGAGACTTTTCAATACATGAATGAAAAGTGAAAGATTTTTTTGTGCCACTGAAGATGGAAGAGATTCATGTAGTACTGAAGAGAAGAATGCCAGAGGACTTGAGAAAGATCCATAGGTTGATGGGAGGAAGACAGTCAGAAGCTAGAGAGTTGCATGAGAATGGGGGGATCCATCTGCTGCAGGGGATTAGAAGGAGTAAGGTCACAGCAGGTTTGAAATCATTTTTGCATTGTTCTCTACTGTTGACGTGTCACAGAACTGTTTATTTTTTTTTTTCCCCCCCCACAGACACCACTAGCTCCCCCTGAGGTTCAGCAGCAATATTTATCAAGTATTCAGCACCTTTTAGGAGATGGTATGACGCTTGCTATAAGCTAACTACACTTACAAAATGCTACTTTTTTCTATGCTTCAGGAAATCATTGGAATAATTCTGACACTTTTCTCGTTCTAGGACTGACTGAGTTAATAACTATTGTTAAACAAGCTGTGCATAAAGTTTTTGGAAGGTAAGAGTCTCTATTTCTATGTGGTTAGCTTTTAATCATTATTGTGATGACTGTTGCCAAAACAATGTGTTTTATTAGAATTCTGAAAAAGGAAGGTGTACTGACTTTTTCCAAAACACTGTTTTTATTGTAGCAGGCTGTGCTTGCCAGTGCAAGGCAATATAGCAGACTAGGATTCTGTTACCTGTGAACATGTTATTGGTAGGAGGACAAAGCATCATAATTCATTCTGTAATCAACACTGTAGTCTTTTTTCCTTTCCAGTATTTCCCTTAAGCACACCCTATCTCTTCTGGAGCTGGAACAGAAACTTAAAGATATCAGGGAAGTAGTGGAAAATAAAGATTCAGATCAGATTGCACCTTATTCTCCTTTATGTCATTATCTGATGCCAGATGAAGAAAACCCCTTGGCTACCCAGGTACTTGTTTCAGCTTCTTTCATCTGGCTTTTTTCTTTTTTATTCATTCTGCATTTTTTGATCACTTTGTGGAGGGAAGGGTACATAACAATCCTCCAGTTGTACCACGGCGTCTGTGTCTGAAATAGATGGTGACGTTTCTACTGTCATAAATCAAGTGACCTTATCTCTAATCTAGGCTAAGAAAAGTTGTACTTTCTTCAGGTTTGATTGAAAACAAGTGTCATACTCAGAATGTCAGCTTTGAGCTCAGAAACACAGCCCAGTTACTGTTGTTAGCCCATGACATTTGCTGTAATGCAAGGCAGCTTAACTTAGCCCAAGTTAAATTGTATTGACTTGCACTTGTTCCAGCAAAGATCATGGACTGCTGTAGTGTCTTGGCTGATGCACAAGAAGGTGATGGTGTACTGGAGTCTGTTGTTACTTGATCTGGAAGATGAACAGGAGTCTAGAGAAAGGTTTATCTAATCTCAGTTGTAACACTGAAGTCATTTCCTACATTTTCTAATGGTGTTTTGTCTCCATCCACACCACAGGTTGGAGAAAATTCATCCTTAACTTGGTGTTACATTAATATAAAGAAGAAACTTAGACTTCAGTTTGTTGATTACATGCATTTAGCCCTTTAACATAGGATGATATGCAGGGTTTATTTCAGTTTTGTAGGTTAGAAGTTGAAAAAATACTTTGTCCAATTAGTCTAGTATTTCCTGCTAATATTGTTTTGAGTAAAAAAAAAAAAAATCACACAGTGACCATTTAAAAGGAAAATTAGAACATGAATTATAAAGAATCTGATTTATGACAATAAATCTTTTAAATAGACTTGCCTTACACATCTTGAATTAATTCCATGGTATAAAACTCTTCTGTTTCTACTCTTATTTTTACGATTGCCAATGGATTTCTTACTAGTGCCTGTCTTTACTTTTTCTAGGCCTGTGGACTCACAGAAAGAGACATTGCTACAATTAAATTACTTAATGAAACTAGAGATATGCTAGAAAGGTAAGAGAAATATCCTGTGTTCATGTTAAACAATAGATGTGAGGAGGAATTTATGCATGACAATTACTTTCATATAAAAGGCTTTCTACATGCATTTGCAAAATGTGACCATTCTGCTGCACTGAATTTTTATATTCACTAATTGTAGGCTGAAATTTTCAAAATTTGAGAGCTCTGAAACTCATTTACAATAATCCTGCCATAATGAGATGACCAGGATGTCCTTCCCAGTCAGACTCCCTTATATCTTCCTCACCTTTTCTGTAGTTATGCAGGAACAGAGGAGCACTTCTTTTCTGCTGAAGCAGGGTAAATTGAGTAATTTTATTGGCTTTACTTGCTTTGATAAAACGAACCCCGGGTTTGGCTTATCAGAATTTCTTTTTAATGCATGTTTTGAGAGTGGTGTACACATCCTTTTACCAGAGAGCTACTGAAGTAAGACTTACATAATAAAGATTGAATATGAGTGGATTGAGCCAAATACCAAACTATTCTTACAGTTTAGCTGTTAGAGGTCTGTGGGGTGCTTAAGGATAAATCCCTTCTATGTTACTACTTAGTAAAAAAGAGGTGAGGAATGCTTCATAGTTATCTGGGTTTTAGTAATCTTAGGGTAGAGTTTAGGTTGTCAGTTGGTTTGCTGTGGAGTTACTGGGGAGCTGGTCTTTCTGGAGGTGGCTATACTAATGGCCTTTTGTCTGGGTCATATGTCTTCCCATATGGCAGGGACATCTGTAGTACTGAATACTTGCAGGGTATTTTGGTTTGAAAAAAATAAATCTCAGGAATCAATTTTTTTTTTTTTTTTCCTTCTTCAGTCCAGACTTCAGTACTGTTTTGAGCACATGTTTAAATAGAGGATTCAGTCGACTGCTGGACAATATGGCAGAGTTTTTTAGACCTACTGAAAAGGACCTCTCCCAGAATGGCTCTGTAAATAGGTAAATGTTTTCTTTTGTTGTGGTTCTCATGTGAATAATGCTTTGGGTACATAGTGAATTACAAAAAAGGCTATTGATTTTCCTGCTTACTTGAAGTTCTCATGCTGTAAAGAGTTGTGTGTCTTGCTTTTCAAGAATAAATGCAGTCTCCTCCTTGCTTTGGTCAAGTAGGCAGCTGGTGGTATTGCATGTTTCTTCCCATCCATGAAATTGCTAGAATTTGAGAGATCTTTCCCACTGTTGCAGACCTAAAGGCAGAAATTGGAAGGCCCGTACCTTCCACTCTTTGCATCAACACTGTACAAGGCTGCCTTTCTAGCTAAGGAGGATTTATCCCACTGGTGGTGACTGGGGAAGGATGTAGTGCAGTACCTCCCCTGGGAGGCTGTGGGAGATGCTGCTCCCCTACATTCAGTAGATAAGCTCTGTACACCCCAGTCCCTGATGGTTGGTTCCTGACCTTCTCAAGGAAGGTGGGCGTTGCCCTCATTCTCCAAATACACGTAGCCAAAGCAACTACAGAGCTTTAGGTTCTTTGCTCGTATGCTGAAAAAAAGATACTAACGTTTACAATCTTCTGCCTCTTCCTAGAAGACTGATTAAAAATAGCTTTTATTCTGAAGTTAATTCTGGTTTTAAACAGGGCCATGAGTGTGTTACAAATACAAAAGCTGAGTTCAAGTCCTTGAATTGTGATTTCTAAAATACTAAAGTTAAAACCTTGAATAATAGCTGGGTTTGTACCTGCTGGCCTCTCATAGCAATGTTTTTATTTAAATATATACTACCTATATCACTTAAAAGATCACAAAGATTGTAGTTTGTCTGTCTGTCCTAAGCCTAGTTTAGAGTTTGACATAGCATGAGATTGTAAACTGGAACTTCTCACAACTGTTTCCAGGTGTGCATACATGAAGACACTGACTAAACCGTATTTCTCTTGCACGACTGGCAAGGGTGAACAATAAGAACACCAACTGAAACTTGCTTTGGTACTTCACTATGTTAAATGAAAGGCTTGATGGAGGTGGTGGGGAGAAACTTCATCTGTATGTTTTAGTTTGCAGTCTTTCAACTCTTTAATTTTGAAGTACTAATTATTTAGAACTGTATTAATCACAGTTTAGTGGCTTTACTGATGTCAGAGCAGGTCAAGGTTAATGTTTTTTTTGTTCTTTTGTAGTCTTTCCAGTGTCAGTCTTCCTTTAGCCAAGATAATTCCAATAATAAATGGACAGATCCATTCAGTATGCAGTGAAACACCCAGTCACTTTGTTCAGGTAAGGATGTTGCTTATTTAAAATATCCCAAGTGAAGTGTTGAAACGAATGTTTTGTATTTCTTTTTAATAACATACATCATTCAGTTTAAGTTCAGTGGATACAATTGTCCTAACTTTTTAATAAATTTGTCTTCCAAAAATACGCTACTTTTCTAGACTCTCTTCCCGCTGCTAAACTATGTAGCTAAACTGGTCTCTTGACCTGGTTCTACTTGCAGTTCTGCTCATAATCCTTTCTAAAGAAAGAAATTTGAGTTAGGTCTCTGCGGGAGTGCCAGGTGCTTTTTCCAGGATGAATTATGTGCTGCAGCAAAACCAGAACAGTGGTGAATGTGTTTAAGCAAATTTATTCTTTAAATTTCTTCCAGGACCTGTTGATGATGGAACAAATTAAAGATTTTGCTGCTAATGTTTATGAAGCTTTTAGTACCCCTCAGCAGCTAGAGAAATGAACTGAACATTTATAGGAATAGATTGTGTATTTATAACAAATTCCTTGTGACTACTGATGAGGCTTGGGTTAATTTTATAATGGTGTAGGAGTGGTAGACCAGCAAGAATGAACATCATGAAAAAGTGGGACTGAGCCCATATTTGTTCTGTTAGAATTCTGTTTCAAACACCCATTAAAAATATTCTTCTTGAAAGAATCATTGTATGTAAAGACTTTTCTATTGAAGAGTTTAAACTCTTTCATAATGCATTTGATTATTTTTATTACATCTGAAGGGCATCTGGTGGCAGTATTACAACAAGTTACTAAAAAACTCATTTGTTTGCCTGGGGTGTGTTAAGTTTTGGAAAAAACTAATGATAGTGATCTAAGAATAGCAGAGTAGCAGAACTAAGCAAGGCTTCTTTTTTCATCTCCCAATTTTTTCTCTTTATAAAGGAAACCCTTTGGGTGTTTATTTTTGGGTTGGTTGTTTGTTTTTTTCCCTGAACTTTAAAAATTTTATTCCAAAGAGTCTCTTATTCTTCAGAAAGCCTTTGCTAACTGATGCATGTTCCTCTTGAACAAGTGTGGGGGGGTGCTCCCTCTGTTACTTAATACTAAAGGAATGTGGATTTTTAGAAGTGTTCTTGTTTATGCTGTTCAAACAGCTATACTGTACACATTAACTTGTAAATATTTTATCTTAATTTGTATTAATTTTGAGCCCAACTGTCTGTATTGTAATAAAATATTTTAATGTAAACTTGTGCGTGTGTCAACATTACTTAGCAGCAAAGGCAATAACCTCATTTTGGCCTATCATTTCCATTTGTTTTTTCAACAATGCCAAGATTTTAACTTATACAGTGCTAGTTTTGCACTCAGGAAGAAGTAAAGTCAGGAAAAACAAACCTTTGATCTCTACCTTGAACAATTCATGCTTTTTGTTGTCCTTTACGTTCCCTTCTGCAAACTTCAAACTGCAGGTCTGTCCCTACAAAACCTGACACGTGATGAGTTTGGGAATTTTTCAAGTTGGATTCAATCTACCCTTTGCTTAAAGTGTCATCTCTCTGCCAGTTGAGGATCCTTAACTCCTGATTATTTATATTTTTTTAAAAGTTAGTCACTGAAGTATATGTTTTGTTTAATATGCCACAGAAGGCACCCTGGTAACTGTGTAAAAACAATGGCTGTAAACAAGAGTCAGCTATGACCACATAAAATTACATGAAACGGCAAAAAAACCCGTCCTACTCTACTTGTATCCTAATACGGGGCAGAATTACTCAAGAGGAGGAACATGTAAAATTAATGACTTTGATGACGAGAAATGAAGATACACATATGTGCAATTTGCGACAAATTGCTAACAGTTACTGGACTGTTCTTGCAGTCCAATATTACCCTACTCGCCTGAAACTACTGGCTGCCAGTTGTTGCACACAACTGGAAAAAAATTATTCTTTTCTCTAAAACTGACAGCTTTTACTATAGGGTTTTTGTACAAGTTAGATTTCTTGCATTAAAGAAGGGGAACACGGGCTTGAGTTACCTTTGTTCTTTCTCATGGCTTTAAAAATCTAGTGCCCATTTCCTCCCCTCCTTCTTCTTCACATAATGGGGCAAGAAACCAAATAAGAAAAGGGAGAGGTCAAAGTAGGTGCTCACTTTTTCACCAAATTGTATGAAGAGATTTATTTATGTAGTGCAAGAGTTCGTGTGAGGTTCATTCCATTCCATCCTCTAACAGTGGCCCACCTTTCATAAAAAAAGTGAACTTATTGACTGGGCAAAACATCAGCGTTCCCTGGAGCCAGCAGCCTCTGGCTCAGTTTATGGCACTCAGTTGTAAAGTCCAGCCCCACTGGCATGGCAGTTGCTTAGGAGTTAATTGAGGTAGAGCTATAATGATTCCCTTTTCTCCCAGTGCAACCCATTTCAGCAGTTCCTTGTAGCCAAGCAGCTTCACCTGAGATAGAAACATATCATTAGAATAGTGCTTTTTCTAAGTGCATATAGAAATGTTGATCCATAGCTACTTTACTATCCAATTATCCTTAATTATAATTCATTAGGTTGGGAAGTGGCATTTAAGGGTAATAGAAAAATACTTCCAAAGTAGGTGAGTAATAAAGCTCATGATGTTGCGGCTTGAGAAGTCCTTAGGGCTATAACAGGTACCTATACACTTTTCAGAAGTATTTGGGATGGAATTTGGGTGTAAAAGCAGCGATGGAGGTGCCACAGTTTTCAGCTTTTTATCACCTGTTTCTGAAAGGCCCATTTCCCAGGGCAGAACTTGTAGTCTGTTTCTTACAGAGTGCAACTAGACAGTGCAAACAAAGCTGACCTGAAGAACCCCTCCACTAAAACCACACAAAGAGGCTTTATGGTGAGACTCTTATGCCATCTGGTGAAATGCTGAAAATAGCGGCACACCTAAGACTGGTCTGGACTGCTGAGGAACATTACTCTCCTGTGCCCGTGTAGTTGAGATGCCTCTCCAGAACTGAAGATGCATCTACATTACTTCTGGAATTACTCTTTGTATATCATACAGCTCTAGGGGCACTAAGTAGATAATACTCATATGGAACTAGACCAGGAGAGACAGACTAGAAACACCCTGAATGCATTTCCCCAGCTGGTGGACATCTAGTGCGTAATACCAGAACAGAGCTAAGCCAGAGTGAATCCCCACCTTAAATACACAGTGCAGATATCAAGTCCTGAGCACCAGCTGTTCTGCTCTATAAATCTGCTTCCAGGGGGTTGCACTACGTGCTAGTGTAGGTGTGGGATCAGTGTCCTCAACTTCTGACCACTGCTTGCTCCAAGACACACCGAAGGTCGCACTGGCTTCCTCTTTAGCCTCCCTCGGCAACAAAAGCCTCTGTGTGCTTTCCCTTTGTTCAAGGAAGGCTTCGACTTGAAAATATGGCACCATCACAGCAAAGTCATGAGGATGGCTATTTATAAAGAGGGTCATGCTGAGTTAAAAGTCTACAGAGGAAACAGGAGGGGCGGCACAGTTTTTTTTTCCCTGCAGCTTGGCCTCTTCTTACACTGTTTTAGCTTGCAAACTAAAACATATCCCAGCAACAATTCAGCCCGTTTGTGGGAGAAGAAACATCCCACAGGGAGGACTATGACAAGGAGGTCCCAGAACAAAAACAAACATTGTGCTGGGTCTTTCCCAACATACTCTGTCTTAAAAGCTACGCATTCCCAGAGATGCCAGAAACTAAAATAAACACAATAGAACATGACAAATCCTAGAGGTGTTTTCCTTTGCAATTTGTTCATTTCTTGCACTGTGTGTTAAAAGCCTCATTGATCTAAGGTGGAAGGAGGGGACGGGAAGGGTGTGGGGTCCATTATCTTTTACCTGTGTTTCTCCAAGCTTAGCGTGCGGCTCACCAAGTTCCAGAGTCCCTGAGACTGGCCAGTTAAGGAAGACAGCATTGACTTTGCCTTCTTTAGGGCTGAAAGTGTACCTGGTTGGAAACGGAACAGAAGTCCTTGTCAGTTCTTCCTTGTAAATTTTCTGAAGTAATCTAGAGAATGCTTTCAAGCCTAGAAAAAGTGGATCTGAAAAGTCAACATTAACTACATTTTCACACACATAACCATCTTTTCAGACAATTTATACCCTTTAGCAAAGTACTGTTCCTTGAAAATATGTTCCAGCAAACTAGAGATAATAGAGACTATTAAAGAACTGAATGGAGAGGTAAACGTGTAGTGACTTTAAGCAGCATTTAGTATCAGCCATATAGGAAGGAGGTACTTGCAGGGTGAGCTATATTCAGAAAAATACAGCAATTCACATCTACACACAACCACCAGACATTC
>JAAGNO010027782.1:3268-17736 GCA_033439905.1 Ceryle rudis
CCCACTCACTCCCGTTGCCTTCCCCAACAGGCTCACAGGGACTCTCTTTAGTAACAAACTTTTTTTTCTCTCTTTTTTTTTTTCTTTTTTTTTTTTTTTTCTTTTTTTTTTTTTTTTGAGAGAGAGGGAAACTAACCAGTCTAGGATGTCAACACATAAACCTTAATAGAGCCAACTAATCTGAAGAGTTCAGCCTGATTCTGGCCCTGCTGTAAGCATGTGGAGTTGAAGTACTCTATTCTAGACAAAGCTGGTTTCCATAAGCATTACTTAATTTCTGCAGGCAAAGGCATTCATTGATTGATTGATTTTTTTTGAGGTCTAAATAGTGTTCTTAGCATCTTAAGTAAACTGAAATCCCAAATGCCACATCCTCAGATGGCACACACAGAGAGAAAAAACAATCAAATTAAGGATGGTGCACTTTGAAGTGTAGGAAATTACATGCCTCATAAATCAGCATAAAGTTCTTCAGCAGAGGCTCATGGGGAAGGAAGCCACGGTGCTTTGTTTCTCAGAAGCAGTCAAGAAAAAGAGAGAATTGCAGGAAATGGGTAAGGAAAAAACAAACATCATAATGCCATCCAAGTACAAAGTACACATAACCACAGAGTGCTCAGCCAAGCTACCTCAAAAACAAGTGAAAATCTTAAGGAGAGAAAAAGAAAAAAAAAAATTCATGATTAGAGATAGGAAGCAACTTCTCTGCAAGGAGGGGAAATTTCCTATCTTAGAAAATCAGAGAAGGAAAGCATGAGAAGCATCTACCATATCACAAATGGCACAGAGAAGATAAATAAGAAATAAGTATTCATCATTTCTCCCAGTGTAAAGGCTGGGACAAGTCAAATTCTCCAGGAGTTGCCTTTAAAGCACATAACTAGGCAGCCTCAGCACACAGTCAAAAAGGAGTCAGAAGGGCTGGTCCATCACAGGGATGGATCAAATAATGAATCAGTTTGTGGCTTAGACAGTCTTTACCCTGTTGAGTGTCGGAAGCAGAAATCCCATCCTTTAATGTTATACTTCACGTCTTACAACTCTTTTCCTAAAAAAACCAGCTGTTAGCCACTAGAATTCAACTTTTTTTTTGTCAAAAAAAAAAAACACTAAAACCCAAGACAGCATTCTTTACCCCAGTCTGCAGGAAAGTACATCTCTGGTTTTTTTGCAACTGAGATTCATATTAACTTTTCCATTAGTGACCCAACAGTGAATTTCAGCATAAGCACCGATGAATAAGCTAAAATAAGAATCACTTCAAACAGTTCTGAAAATAAGAGCATCCCATGACAGTTCCTGAAAGCCCAGAGAAGCAGGCCAGAAATAACACAGGGCACAGGCAAAGTTACTTCTTCATCCCCTCTGACCTTCCCCATTCCCAAGATAAAAGAAAAAAAGGCCACCACAGGGAGGAGGAAAAAAAAAAAAAAACCCACAAAACCAACCAACCAAAAAAAAAAAAAAAACCAAAAAAAAAAAACCCACCAAACCACAAACCCCTAAACAAAACAAAACTATACACACAAGAGTATCATCTGGTGATCCCACATAACCCTGCAGTTGAGCTATTCCTTTGGAATATATAGGATATTGTACTCCTTGGAGGAAAAAGCTGAGATAGGTGAACAAAGTACATTAGTGACCTTGCCCATGCAGAAAAGCCTTGAATGACATTTATACTGCGTAATTACAGTGACGGCATAAGTAAGCATAAGGAAAATCAGCCAGTTACAGATGTTCAAGAGAAAGGAGGGCATGCAGACACTGGAACCAGGGAACTAGACATGCACTAGCAGCGCAGCACCGTAACAGAGGTTGATGCTCATCAGGGCTGCCTAGAAGGCTGTCCCCTGTCTCCAAGCAGGGCAGTAGCAGTGCCTGCTTGCCCTTGAAGCCGCATGCCACCTCTCTGCCGCTTCTGTGCCATGTTGAGGGACTCCTTAGCAAGGCAAGATGGACAGCTAAGATGCATCACAACAAGGAAGATGGAGCCATGATCTGTCCCCATGGCAGTTGCCCAAACAGGGCTATTTGTTGTACGCAGCAGTGTAAATAAATCTCAGCAAGACGTAACAGAAAACGTTTCTTTGAAACACACAGAAAGTCTACTCGGAAAACTAAACATTGCCATTGGCTGTAGTCCCATGTGAATTGCAGGGGCTTCAGTGCATTTTTGGGGTCATCAGTGCTCAGTTTCTCCCCCTGGCACAGTTAACGATAAATGGTTTAAAGAAAGACACTCCTCAGAGGAGACTGGAGGCACCAAATACTCATATTGTGCATTTGTAACCCCTAACCCTCCAGACATCCTTCCACACCCTGGGAAGCTCACAAACACTTGGGCACTTTCCTTCCTAACCATGCAACCCATCAGAGAATGGCATTACTAAAGATAATCCTTCTTTCTGCCATTGAACTACTTCCCCAGCAGCCAGTTCACATGATTTCCAGTTTCACAGCCTTCCTCAGAGTCGTCTTTGTAGCGAGTGAGCAAGGCTCTTTGGTGCTACCCTGTATAAAGCTCTTCATTATAGCTGCCAGGCCACCAGACTACAAACCTGCCACGTAGCAGCCCGACATGGGGGCTTAGGAGTCAAGGAGCATCCTGTAAGCACCGTGATCTGCAGCATAACATCAAAGCAAAACACCCACCCCGCTCTGGTACAGTGATGCTATACTGTCTCTAAGAAGTCAGAGTACTATGGCACCAGCTGAAGATATCATCCTTCAGCTAACTGGTATCACTCTGCTGAAGCCAGTGACGCTACTCCAGTCAAAAGCCAAAAGCCTCATCAATTTGCATTACATTACAAAGAGTTACCAGGCACTGAAAGAAAAGGCAGGAAAAAGATTCTTTTTCTCCTGGTCTATGGAGAACTTATCCCTTATGTAAATTAGGTATCACCTTGAGGATCTACCCCTGATTGTACCTTCTAGACGCTAGTGCAAGTCTCATCATTCCCAGGAAGGTGATGCTCCTACACCAGAATGGCACAGCCTGGGAGGGCATCACCCATTTTCAGTCTCCTCCTGTAAGAATTTGGAAGCAGTTGCTCACAGCTTTCTCTTTTGTTTGTTAACGTCTTAAGCTTCCACCCTGGACTGAAATTCCCTGCATGCAGAGAATCAGTTAAGGCCAATTCAGCAATTTCCCCCTCCCCTGGAATTCTGATTTTCATATGCCCTTTTTTTTTTTTTTCCAACTAGTCAAAACTCTAGCCTTATTGCTTTACACAGCGTATTTACAGGCCTAAGATTTTTCTAAGCTGGGTACTCAACAAATACATGCTATTCTCTTTATTTATCCCACAATTACCCTGGAGGGTGTTTACTATTCATCTAGGCTTTTCCAGACAGAGAAAACATTTCAGCATCCTCATCATACCTTAACATCAGGGCTGACATCAGACACTAGCCAGTCGACCACCACAGTATCACCATTAGGCTTCTCAAGAAAAAAAAAAAAAAAAAACAAAACACCAACAAGGGAATATTTCCATTATGATAATAAGAGAATATGAGAGCCTGAATTCTGCATGACATCATGCCAGTTTTCAAAATCCTTGCTTTAAAAGCAGTTAAACCCTCCCTCTGGAATTAAACTGGTCAAAATGCCTGGCTGCTAAAATGCCTTTAAGTGAAACCATGAAAAATATGACTAGATAACGCTTGTGGGCTGCAGTAACAATTCACCTTGTAACACCAGGAATATAATAATTTACCAAATTAGCCAAAGTCACCCTCAGATACATTCCAAGATCTCCAAATCTTCTTTATATGGAAAATGTCCTCAGTTCTTTTAACTGAAATATCTGGGGTTTGGTAAGCTTGCAAGATTAACAGTTTAAAAAGAAATAAATTTAGAAATCACTCTTGATTGATGACCCTGGAGCAAAGGCAGGAGAAGGACAACAGAAGAGAAACATAGCTTTGAGTGGACACCAGACAAAATAACTCCACCACTGTACTCTTCATTCAGGCAGGAAGGGGGAGAATCAAAGTGCATTATTAACCCCAAAATGATTAAGCACTAGGAATGCACTATGAACGTATGCATGTACAAATACACACCAGTAGATGCACCCACCTGCATATGTATATCCACCAATTACATTTGCTCTGACAGGAAAATGTTAATGCACTGAGAAGGATGCAGAAGTAAACAGGCACGGCCAAAAGATGGGAAATATCCTCTTAGGGTGGGTAAACAGTTAAAAAAAAAAAAGGGGGGGGGGGAAAGATGAAAGTAATCTTTCTCAGAATGCCTTGATTTTTTAGTTCTTACCGCTAATGTCTGGATTGTAATTGCCTATCTTGCAAGCGTCCATGCTTTTGTTCCTAAAAACCAATTGCCTGTCAGTATAAATCCACTTATTTCAGCAGTTATGACACTAGAAGCAAGTGCCATAGTTTGCCAGATGAGATTTAAATAGGATCAGTGGTTATTTTTGCGGGTAAGGCTGTACCTTTACAGAAGGCAGCAAACACAGATATTGCTGCTGCTGCTTTACAGTTTGAGAAGGAATTCCATCCCTCTCCCCTTCCAAATACAGGATCCATAGTTTCTGTATTTGCATCACAAGTGTGGAAGCAGGAATAAATTAACCGAGGTTTTCTGCTCCATGCACAGAGCTGGTCTAAAGTCCTAGGAGGTTTACTAATGATGGAATTTACTAATGACAGACTTCCTGAAATGCTCCTGCAAGAGCACAAGTTTCCACCCAGGGTCACAAATGTTAAACATCTTTCCATTGCCCAAGTGAGACAGCATCCCGAGCCAGACGGAGCTTCTGTGTTCAAGGCTGACCCCTGTAGGATTGTCCCAAATTAATTATTTTTTGAACTAGAATGCCACCAGCATTCATTTAATGTTTCAAACCAGTAGGGCTGTTAAGTAAACCGTTCCAATGACACACCACGTTAGAAATACATGCTGTGCTGTGAACTCAGGTAGCAGCTGGCTCAGATGCAGTGGATTCAGAGAGTGGATTATATGAGAACTTAAGAAACATCTATTACACATTTTCTCCACATATCTGTCCAGACAGTGAGTTCAATCCAGTTCTCCACCATCCACTTAAGTTAAATCAACTGAGCTCCCAGACTGTCTCCCTAAAGCACCTTTATCCCCACTTGAAATGGTTTTCATGGCTCATTTCTAGCTCTCTCCAGAGAGCAGAACTAGAGGCAGGTTTAAATATTTAACACTGCTGTTATCCCTTACAAACCCAACACTGCTTCTCTGGTCCATACCTCTCCCTCCCCTCACCAGCATCTTCTACCAGCTCACCATGTTAAATAGCATAAGGTAGAGCTAGATGCTCTCAAGACTCTACCAGAAGCTGACCTTCTCAGGTGGATGATTGTCACATGTAATCAATGTGATGGACATGCAGTGGTTGGGGTTTTTTTTGTGTCATTTCAGGTTTCCTAGTCACCCAAATGATGTTAAGGCAAACCTTAAAGGTGCCCAGATATGTTGTATTAATACTATTTGCCAAAGCTGTGATCTTACTAAAGCTTTATAAGGTTTGTTAGACATGATCTATTTTTCATAAAACCACTAACATTCATAAAAAGCTCAAGTAGCATAATGTAACTACTAATCTATCCAGATCATTCCACACTTTCAAGTATAAGTGATTTGGCCTTGTTGGTTTAAAATATTACAGGTATCACCGGGTTTCAGGGGTTGGAAGGGACCTTGGAGATCTTCAAGTCCAACCCCCCTGCCAGAGCAGGATCATATAATCCAGCACATATAATCTATCTAACTGGAATTTACAATGACACTTGGCAAGAGAATGCTAGATGCTGACTGCTCTTATAAGTAATAAAAAAACAAAATTAAAAAAAAAAATCACATTGTAATTCCCTAAAGAAACTCTTCATATTCAGAAGAAGTTATGTTGACATAAGACCAGGTTATATTAGTGTTGTCAAAGTACAGGTGACCAGAATCAGCAAGGGAGATCTTATCCATTAAAATATTTTTTCCAGTGATTTCAATTTTGCTGAGACTCCAACTTTGACATCTCTACTAGAGATTCAATTACTATATTCATACTGCCCTTCACTTACTAAAATATTTATATATGCTTTCAGGCTCATTGACTTAATTCTGTTTTGAATATGGGCTTCAAAAAGGAAATTTCTCTGACTAAATGCCACTATACACTTTCTAGGGTCAGGAAACTTCTGCACACAAACAAAAACATTGTAAAAGATTGGGAAGAGTGCTATGAACTAAACCTAGTTGCATAGAGATGCCAGTTCCCATTGAAGATGATGGAGGTTTTGAAGGTCTCCACTAGGAAGAGTAGTCTCCAAGACTTGGTCTTGATCCGTGGAGGTACATTACACTGTGCTAAGAGGAGCCAGCATTTTACCTTAAATGTTTATTCCATTTTCTTAATATTTTTTTAAAAAGAAAGATTGTGTATGGATGTGACTTGTATTTAGCTCGTTTTTCTAATGCTGAGCAAGAAACAACTCTAATAACAAGCAGATCGTTAAGACAAAGTCACGCGTTTCTCTTTCTGAAACGCTGATTTACCCCAGTACAAGACAGAGCATGTTACTCATTGTGGAGGACAATTAAGTCGCAGAAACATTCACTGCTCACTGGGAACAATTGGCACCATTATGTGATCAACAAATGTACGTCTTATGCACATTCCCCACCATCCTTTTTTTTTTTCCTGCAGTCATCTAATATAAGCACAGAGGATAAAAAAAAAAAAACCAAAAACAAAAAACCTCAGATTGGGAAATTTGCCTCTGGTTCCTGTTTTGTCCTCACATATTGGGATACAGTACAGATCCTAAATTTACAAGATTAATACAAGAACAATGAAATTCTATAGTAATAATTAGTTCTCTCTCATATGCCTTTTGATTTTTTCCTAACACCCAAAATTAGCATTTACAAGACTTTCTGCAGAAACACAAAGGGTAGAGCTTTACTTCGATATGAGAAACAAAGCTGAGAAATTCACAGGATCTCCTAATCCCCATATTTGGCATTCAAATAAAAGATAAACCCCTCCAAATACTGTAAGATCAAAAATATCATCAGGAAATTTGACAATGCAGACGAGGGGAGTGTCTCCAACTGGACACAAAGTATGGAGTTTTATGTTAAATTGCATTAAAAAATAAAAAATACCGTACCTTCCTTATCTATGTTTCATTGCTTGACACAATGCTGGTCATAAATAGTTCTGAAATCATGAAACAGTTAAAAACTGTGATTACTTAAGCAAAAGGAATCAGAATATATTCTTTTTTTCCTTCCCTTGCTTAGCAGAAAAATGTATGGTATTTAGAAGAACCAGTGCCTGAGGACATATACAAGCATGGATATATCTGTGGTTTTTGTTTATTTGTTTTTTCTTTTGTTCACATCCTTCTTCCGATTCGTTTTTCCCTATTCACAGCACAAGGCTGAGCACCCTCCTTGCTGGTTTTGAAGCTAAACACATAGAAACAGCACTGTAAATAGGTTCCAATGCACACACAGAACTGAGCTATTGATCCCCACAGTCTGACGTGATTTTTGCAAGGTGGGATTCAAGGATGGATATGTAGAGATCTCAGGAAGGTTAGGGTAGATTTCATAGCGTGTATGAAACTGGCAAAAAAACAGTATAATTTGAATCTTCTGGGCTGAGAGAAGAGTAGATGCACCTTTCAGTCCCAGTGTTCAGGTTCATTACCATGGTGCTGGCAACACCTTTCTCACTCTTTCCCATTTCACCTTTCAACACTGAGCATAAAATTATCTCCCCTCAAATTTCATTCGGAAAATGAATGCTAAAGGTTTCCAACAGTTAACTCACCTTCAGCCAGACTATTTAATTAACATTAACACATTGATACCTAATTAATACAGACTATTTAATTAACATGCTGTGACATAGATTCATCATTCCATGCATTACTCTGCTTTTTTCCACTCCTTCCCGAATTTGAGAAATACACCCTAAGTCACGGCATCACTCTCAGAAGACGGGCAGGCAGAGACGCACACCATAGGTATTGGTATAACATGTGCCACTGCTAATTGCACAAAGATAATGCTACAGCAATTACAGTGGTGGCAGCAGTGTCAAGACTGATTCCAGGGAGGTTTTATACTCATTTAAAGTAGTGGATGCTTACAACTTATAATCAACATCATAAGCCAAATAAATTAATTGCTTCTTTAATGGTAAAATCATCAATTACTCTATCCAGGATAATGGCAAAAATTGAATAACTTCTCTGTAATTAAAAATAAAAAATTGAAAACCTTTTATATCTATTATGAAGTATATTATAATATAGGCATTTGTTTGGGGAAATGAAAAAATCCTTTATCTAAAACATTGCATTTTAGATCAGGAGCACAGTCACATCTCATTTATTAAAAGATGAAACTTAGTTCTTATAAGCACATACTGATTTCCTTCTAGACTCAAGAGCATTGAGACTATTACATGTAACTACAATTGCAAAGACATCCTGCAGCAAGTGTTTTATTTATGGAGAGGGAAGAAAAAGACTTCCATTATAGACCCCCCAGGAGTACCTACAAGACCACTCACAGACCGATGCCCTATTATATCACGTACTGTACAAACAGGACAAAAAGTCCCTGTCTAAACCCAAAGCATCAGAAGGAAGACCACAGAAAGGACACTTAAGTGAGGTAACTATGCTGGAAATTTGTACAGGTCACTGTAGACTTTAACATGGTTGGGGAATTACTAGCTTTACAAAAATTAAGCTTTAAATATTTTAATACTACTTTTGGCTATTTGTAGCCTCACAGTCTAAAATTTGTAATTCAAGTCAGAGCAAAAGGGTCTGTTTAGAGAAGACAAGGCAAAGAAAGTGTTCCTCAAAGAAAAGCTAAACGACTGAAGTTATATCCAATAACTGGAGAGAACCAGGTGAGCATCAGTAACTACAATATTGCAAAAAGGGCTAAAATGCAGATTTAGTCCCTCCAGAGATGTAAAATTAAAAACATCTGGCTGACATTTGTTAAGCAACAGAAAGCATCTTGTACGCCACGTTGATGTGTATGAAGCTCTGTGTTACTGTTAAGCTACAGAAGGGATCTATCCTGACCAGTGGTTCTCAGGCACTGAACTGAAGTTCATGCTGAGCTCCTGCCCATGGGACAAGGCTCTCCCAAATCTCTTGGGTCCTAGTTGATAGCTGAGGATTAAGAGCACCAGAAACTAAAATCAAAAATTTCCTAAATGGATGTACTTTAAGCCTGGTCTAAACTTTATTTATATACACATTTTAATATATATTTAACTCTTTGGCAGTTTTAACTGAATTGTGTTTTTATGTGTTTAATGAGTATCAGCAACCTCACGTGGGGAGGGGAGGTTTGCAGAATATTGTCCCCCACAGAGGAACAGCCGAAGCACCCCCTCAACTACAAACCAGTCGACCCTTTTTCACTGATGGTAGCCTGCAAACACAGGAGGAAGCAGGAAGCTCCTGCTCTGTGAGGTGGTTTGGGTGACAGTGTGAGGAATGAAACGTGGAGGTCAGAGGAGAGATGGAAGAAGAGAAGCTGTGGTTATTAGTGGGAAAGAGACTTAGGGGCAGAGAGTACAGATCCGTAGGATATTTAACTCCTAGCATTCCCAAAACTATTCATATATATAGACATATTTTTTTTAATCTTCCATCTAGAAAACCTGACATGGGATTAGCAATGTTCCTGTCCTGACTCCTGATCGAAAGGACAGTGCAGAAGCTCAAAGCCTAGAAATTCCCATTAGACCTGTAAAGCTCCATGACCTGGTGATAACCGAGCTAACCAGGAAACAAATTTTTGCCACTTAGGAAACTGTCCATTTCCAAAAATTCTTCATCCCAGTTTGGGAGGCTTACTAGATACTTTAGCTCCCCCACCTCCACAACAGCCTAATCAACAGTGTGCCAACAAACAAGGGAATTTGGCAAGGGGACAGATCGATACCTAAACCAAATGGGTCACAGCCACAACACATCCTCTGATGAGCTAACATTTTCCAATGACAATGCTAGAAAGCCTCTGACCAGCTGTACTGGTACCTCGGGAGCCACAGCTCTTGTCCAACAGTACCACAGGGCCCCTCCTCATCAATTACTTTGCCTAATGGGTACCGCACCAGGAGAACAAGGAAGCTGTTTGAAGGACTCTTACTGGGGACAAAGGACGGCTTGTGAACGTACCCAGAAATGTCACACCCAGGAAGATAAATCTGACACGGATGTTCTGAGCAGAATAATGCTCAAAACAGTTTCTGGTCTGGTTTTATCTGGTTGTTGCTGAACAGTACAAGAGCTGAGCAGTTCAGTGGCATAACAGACTGCGTATGCTGCTCCCATCGCTTTTCCTGACAGAGATTTAAAAGCGTGATGGCTGGCTGATCTGCTACAGACCCCTGCCTTATCAGAGCACCCGTAAAGAGCGGAACAAGACCTTGATGTTGGTTTGGCTGCAGGAACTGCCGAGGTCATGGCCAAGGATGCCGACCAATACTGGCTTACTAATTTTTGTACTCCTGCTATCTACAGGTAACTTTTGTCTCATCTTTAGTATACACTGTACCCTATTTGGAGCCAGCACCTTGTTGCTATTGCTAAACTATACAGCACTCACCAAAGTGGAGACTGGGTTCACCGCTCTCTGTTACCAATAGCATCAACACTACACCAGGGGAGGGGGGAAGTCAAAACTTCAAAACTGAGCTCTACCACATACCACATGCACTGAACTTGTCGAGTTTAATCCCATGGAATGGAGGGAAGGTAAAGCCTTTGCAAGTGATGAAAGATACATTCATATCTAGACCAGAGTTTACAGCCATCAAGCAGCTAATCACACAACTGACATAAATCCTAGTCTAGACAAAGCTTTGTACACTGGTGAAATGGTGAAAACACAGTGCAATAGCATGGAAGAGAGCCTCACACCCTTCTATAATTAAGGCCAAAGAGATTTTAAAGCTGATAAATTTCAGCTAAGGCTAGAGAAGTTTTTAAGCACCAGAGATTCAGGCTGACTTCCACTGTCTTAACATTTCACTGTGACTTAAGCACACAGTCTGTTCAATGTCTCTCAGATACGAATCTACCAAATCAACACCAGTTAGTTACAAAAGTCATTTTGATGTTTGGTCCTCAACTGATGCCAGTGTCTTTTAGCTACTACACAGCAGTGAGAACATGGCAGCCCTCAACCCTCTTTGCTAGAAGTCCTTCACAGCCTTGTGCACCAGGTCAGCCAGTCCCCTGATTCTTGATCCCTCCAACTATTTTAACCAATCTGCGCATCCTAGGATGCCTTGTGTGGAAAGTAACAGAAACATCATTGCATCAGGTGAGAAGAGGGAGAGTAGGAGATTGAGAGACAGGGAAAGAACAAGCATTCAGCCAAGGCATTGCATGCCCCACACAGTCACTGCCAGGAAGCCAGAGACTCTGTAATCTTCAGCCAGGGTTAAACAAGCATCCTAAAAAAATTACTTTTAAAAAAATGCACATATCTGTACAAAACCGTAATTTACAAAAAAGATAATCATTGCTCACTGAAAGGTAGGCGTGTGCAGCATTAACTTGTTCTCAGCAGTAACCGTGGTTAAAGAAATCTCCAGAAACCAGGGACTAACGAGGTAAGGCACTATAAATGCAAACTGCTGAGAAGTGAGAAATGCAGAGCTAAAGACTGCTTTGTGAGGAGCTAGATACCTTAAATCCATCCTGCTCAATGCGTGGCAGGAATAAATCTAAACTTCTATTGCTGCTGTTACACAGGCTGCCTAGCAATTATTTCTGGCCTTCAAAATAGACCATTTGTACCACGATAAGAGAGAAGCACGGAGCAGGAGGCAGTGCGGTCAACACCTCAGTGAGGCCAGCCCCAAGCTCCCCAGCTGCCCAAGCTGGGTCCAGCTGGTTCACCAGCAGAGCAAATAATGAGAGGAGGCTGGCAAGGAGAAGAAAGAGGGTGCATATCTTCCAAAAAGCAAGCACATTGCATTTCAGAGGAAACTTATATTCTGAGGACTTCCACCTGTCAGATGCCATGACTTCTCTCCCTGTCTCCTTGGCTTTCATACTCCTCAGCATGTGTGTCACTCTTCTGCCACTTCTGCTGCCATAGACCCAGTCCTTCTGCACTGAGTCTCTTGGCAGGTTTTCAGATACAAAGAAAACATCCTTTCTGACAGGCACAGGCCGCTGCAACATCACAAAACCAAGTACAGCAAGGGCCAGATTAAACGTGAGGTTTATTAATACAGATTTTAGGTAAAGCCTTTACCCAATATACAATGCTAACCTTTCCAGCTCAAGATGTGTCAGGGTGGGGTTGCTCTGAAGCACAACTATATTTGCAAAAAATCACAGACCAGATACCAGTGTAGTAAAATAAATGTCTTTAAACTTTTAAATTTATTTCCCTAGATTCATTTTCAGTACTGATTCAACACTGATACTAGTATCACTGTGACAAGAGAAGGCGAGTTACATTATTCCAACTGTGCAACCACAATACAAACTGGTTGCCTCTGGGAAATGTTTTCTATGCACTTTTGAGTATTGAGACTCAAAATGACAAGAACACACCTGGATTTGCATCCAGCGAGAAAGTACTTACTGGGCTGGTGCTGTCTGTGCTGAGAAGCCCTTGAAATGAAAACAAACCAACCACAAAACACAGTAATGGGAAGGTTGTCACTTCTGGATTCAACAACAGAAATGAAATACAATAGGGGAAAAGAAATATTGGCTTTATTCCCAGACACAAAAAGTAAATCATCTGAAGAGAGAATGACATTCCTCTCCTCCCCTTCATCCCAAACCAGATCTAGGGAAGTGAGCATACCAAAAGTTACCCAACTTTTGACAATGCCACATAAAAAGAGAAAGAAAAGCTGGGCAGAGGGGGAAGCTGTATGTTTTTTGGAGACCATACATACTTACTAAATAGAATATAAAATTATCTACAAAATTTAACAGCTTCCTGTAGTTAAACAATAAATACCAAAAATCTCAGTTCAGCTGTAAATTTCCACAGGTTTCTTGGAGAAGCTGGAGGGTCTGCACAGAAGGTACTTCTAAAATAAATAAATAAGCATCTATATATATATATACACACACACACACATAGGTCTGAGGACTGAAATACTCCATCTCCCTGACGGACCCAGATTGCAGCAGCCAAGGCAGAGCAAAGAGACCCCTCTCAGATGTGTGGCCACAGACTTTTAAAGGACCAGAACATATGAAATGGTAAACAAACTAGCAATACTATCCTCCACAGATATCACATAATTGCAGTTATTTAGCTTTAGCTTTGTATCATCTAATCCCAGGCTTGAGCCCATGTTGTGTGAAGTGTAGGTAGAATCAAGCACTTCAACAATATGTATTTACAAAGTGTCCATTCCTATTTAGACGTGAAAATAAATGACCTTGAATTAGAAGCGGAGACTTTTTGAAATATGTATTTCTAATCCACGTACTCAAATGGGATGTGGAACTTTCCTAAAAGCTTTGCTACCAAGTGGCAGCTGAGCAGTGGAAAACCCAGTTTTTCACACGTTCATTACCTCTGCAGTCAGAAAAGAATAGTTGTGTACTCAGCTTTCACAGCCTTCTGAAGAATATATTCCAGTCCTCCAGAGCTCTGGTATCTGGCAAATTTTCAATATCACATACTTTCTGACCATTCTAGTGTGCTCCAGGATAACGCTGAATTATGAACCCAGCCCTCTGCACAAAGTGTTCTGCTATTCTTTTCAAAAGGCTTCCCTCCTCCACCCAGAAAGTTAAAGCAGCAATTCAAGCCCCACTGTGGAAATACCAAGTTTATGCTTTAGCTAAGAGGAGTTCAAAGCAGGGAGAACAGAGGTTCACAGAGAAAGAAGGGACAAGCCAGCAGCCCTGATGAGAAGATAGCAGGGAGGGTGCTGAGGCCACATGGAAAAAAGCTGTGCCTCTCATCCTTCCTATGCAAAGGACAGAGAGCAAAATGATCAGGAAATGACAGTGCTCAGGTCAGAGATGAGCAAGAGAAGCATGAACCTGGAGAAAGCAAAAGAACTTGAAATAAGCAAGTTTGCAACAACTACGTTACCAAAAAAAAAAATAATTAAATAGCTCAACAATCAGATGGACATTTACCACAGTGCTGCTGCCTCTTAGAGGCTGTGCAATGCTGGCTACACTCTACACTGCACAGTTTGGTATGAACACAGGGATATGTTTTTTAATCTCAAAAGAAACCTGGTAGCCACCTTCTAGCTGGGCTTGCCCATTCTTCTATGGCATCACAGCATAGGATGCGATTGGTTTTTAAGTCAAGAGCATAAGCAAAAAAGACTTTTCCTAAGGAAATTACTCAAGTGGAAGGGGGGGGGGGGGGGGGCCGGAGCCCCCCCCACCCCCTTCTCCCCTGGGGCGCCAGG
>JAAGNO010027786.1:0-12978 GCA_033439905.1 Ceryle rudis
AATTTTTAAAAATTATATCTTTAAACTATTAATTTAAAATATATTTTTAAATATTTAATAGTAAAAATACCTTAATGTTACTTTTAAATTAATCATTGCTTAAACAAACTATGCATTTTTAACTTAAATATTCCCTGCCATGATTCTTTAATACAGTCTGGTGTCTGGTGGCCTGTTTTGAGAAAAGCTGAAGTGTCTAAAATGGAGTTAGCTGAAAGTTGCAGTCCTGAAAACTCTGTAGGTGATGCACAACCATAAAATTTCAAAATCCTAAGGAAATTGTCCATGCACCTCATTTTTTAATTAAAGGTTTCCCAAATTATTTTTCTGGTCATGATCTTTAGCATTTCATTTAGTCTTTATGAGCAGCTTGGTACAAAGCTCATGCCTGACAATGAAGCATCCCTTTGTTTATAATCATTAGCAATTTATTCTGCAGTTTAGGATTAGAGAATCTATGTATATGCAGTGCAGGGTTGTTTTCTCAAAATCCTGAAGAAAAAAAGTGGTCTTATGTTCCTTCAGATGAACTGGAAGAATTAGCCTACTAAGCACACTATTTCCTGGAATCCTGTCCTGCAATGCCTAACCCCTACCCTGCTCTGCCCAGGGAGCCTTCATGGCTGACACACAGCTCTGGGGTCCACTTCAAGGAGCAGGATAAAAGTCAGGCCCTTCAAAACTCACCGACTCTGTTCTCTTTGTTTTCAAATGAGATCATTTGCCTGACAAAAGAGAAAATGTTCCTTGTACTATGAAATTGCCATTGGAGTCACGGGTTTTTTTCACATCCAGATTGGAAAGATATCATAAAGGTCTTTATCACACAAAAAATGTGGACAAACACTGCAGTTGGCAGATGGATTTACATAATACTGTATTATGGTATATGAAGTCAATACTCTGTAACACTCAAAGCACTATTTATACAGTGGAAGGTGGTCGTTCTTTAAAAGAGGAAGAATGATCACTTTTTAAATGTGAATAAATGGTTAAAGAACAACAAAGCTTTCTTGGGGCTGTTAGGAGAGCCTCATAATAAAGTGATTATGTCTGGTTATCTATTATAAAATCTTTCTGTTACTGAACCATTTTTAATATTCCATACTGAAGCTGCACACTCAGGATCTGCAAGCATTTCCAAAAGGGGCCATGAATTTTCAAACTGATTATAGCAACCTGACAGAAACATTTTAAAAGCTTGACCCAGCAAAGTGCTGAGCAGTTCTCCAAGGTGTTGAGCAGTCTCAAACCCAATTGTTTTTAGGGACAGCTGTGGCTACTCACTGAATTTCAGGAATACTCAGCATTTTGCAAGATATAACTCTGAAGATCCTAATCGAAAGTCAATGAAGGTTAGTTTCCTAAAACAGTGTCTCTAAGATATTTCAGTACTTGAAATCAATGGAGTCAGCTCCCTAATTGCCTTTGAAGCTCAGAGTTTTCACTTTGCAGAATGCCGTGCCACGATGCCTGGCTCCAGCTCAAGTGTCCATAATTGGCATGTCTGCCATCTTCTGCAACATATTTATAACTCCCAAGGAAACAATAAGTTGGGTGGGGGCAGGAAGGCCTTCAGCAGTAAGCCCAGACAATTAATCTTAAATACATGTGCCTTTTGCAGTGTTAAAAGAAAGTAGAATGGAAAAAAGGAAATAAAGTTGACATTGGAAGACTACAAAGAAAATCTGTTTCAGACATCCAGGCATGTTTATGCTCTTTATAAACACAATAAAGATGCATTCCAGTTATTTCATATTATGCTACTGCTAAAAATTCAGTTTTACTTTGAAAAAAAAAAAAGCATCCCTACAGTACTTTTTCATACATAATACCAGAACTGAGCGTTCAGCAGATAATGGCTCATTGCCTCAAAAAGATTAAGTACATGAAATCTGTGTACCATTTGGCAGGAGACAAAAGTAAGCAAAAATACACCACTGACATGTTTGAAGACCCTGATGGGGCATTCACTGATGGTCCCAGCTCATCTTCCATGACTCTTCAGCCCTTTGCAAAGAAATCAGAGGGGAAAAGGAGGAGGCCACCATCAGCATCTGCTATCATCTAGCAGCCAACATATGATGAAATTCAAAGCCTGTACAAGATAAAGTCTCTTAAGAGTCTGCCTGGCAGATGAACCAAGCTTTGTCCAGAAACTTCCTCAAGAACTGCCTCATCCAATTACACTCTTAGCAACATAGGGTCTCCCCCACCTCTCTGAAATGGGAAAAAGAATGATCACAACCCAAGTATTGGTAACTCCAGCAGTATTGTCCCCAGCAAGGTCATTATTACTCAGAATATTTTACAAAATCTTTGTTAGGTTATACTAATAATCCATGTTGTGCATGTGCCAAGCCTTAGAGAAACAGTCTAGGTATTAGTCTCACTGTCTCTAACTAATGTGCCTCACACTGAGGCACTAAGTCCACTGACCTCACTGGAGCCCCAGACTGGCAGGACAGCCCTCCTCAGCTGTGTCCTTGTGGAGAACCTGTTCAGGAAGAAGAAGCACACAGAGAAGCCATCTGAAGTTTTAAGTTCGCAATGGTTTTTCTTTTTTCAAAAGCAGAGTTTAGCAGTACAGTTTTGGATTAATTTGGGGTAGGCATTTTGTCATGTGATTAAAATGCACTTAGATCTCTGTCCTCTTGCAATATTGATTTTATTTATAATCTGCTGCTTAAGTCAAATTGTTTTAATATGATCTCTCTCTTGACCCTTTCTCCAAATGCTACTTTTTACTACCACATATATTTTAGGAGACATTTAATCTCATTTTAAATAAAACAAAAAGAGAAAGTGATTGAAATTCATATAAAAGCAGACAGTAACTATTTATGCAGTAAAAATACTCAAGGTACAGTCAGGATGGCCTCAATTGCTATATTAGGAGCATATCATGTTGTCCTACATGTTTATATGCAGTTTGTTTCTGTCCCACACATCTTAGCATCTAGACAAAAATGAACATGGTCTACGCTCTCAGCAAATAAACCCCAGAGCACTCAAAAAACAGCAAAGGAGTGAACATCCCAAGCAAAGGAGTGAAGCTGTGGTTCCACCTGCCCTACCTCGTCAGCCTGCAGAGCATGGTGCTCACTGTGAAGGGTTGTGGCAGCTGTCACTGCTCTGTTATTTCCTTCAGGGACATTGCATTTGATTTCAGATAATGCTTCTATCAGCTGCCACAGGAGCTTCTCTTCACACAATGCATAGCAAACTGGAAAAGTTGTGAAGTTACAATTTTTTTGCTAAGTATTTGTGAGCTTAAGTGTCAGCTGAAGATGATGATGCAAATGAACCCTAATTGGCAAATCTCATCATATAATAATTCCAGTCTACAACCAGTGATATCTAAGCCTGCTGCATATGCTTGGGATACATCACATAAATCTCACCAGCTCAAGCTATACTTCATCTTGCACCCTCACATGGTTAGAAACTAAGTCAGGAAAGAACTCAAAACTTCAACCTAATTGGCTGAATTTTGACCTTAGCTAGCTCCACTTCCCTTTTGCTTTTAAAAGCAGGAACTAATACTTTCTAATTAATTTAGAGACACTACTGAGGATTTTCATCCTCTAGGAAAATCAATTCATGGTGAAGCACTTATCTTTGTACTGAAGTAATATTTTTACTATGTCCATTTCTATTTATCCTTTTTTTACATGTACAGTTGAAAATATTTATGTAATAGAAAGACGACTGAAAAAAACCTAACTGCATACATCTCCAGTTTACCTCAGTACAAGATAACATTTCAATAAGTGTACATACTTGTGTATACACAACTAAGCAAAGCTAAACCTGAAAGGCTTACTGGTTTGGGAAAAACACAGAATCACTTTTATAGCAGTCTTATTTTTTTTAATGATTGGAACAAAGCAGTTGTCTTGTTGGTATTTATTTATACAGTACCCAGCAGTGTGATATCTGCTCTTCGGTTGCTTGTCAGTGTGTTTATTTATCTAAAAATCAATCTTTTCATCATTAAATCTACTGTTGGTGACAGATTTCGTACATGTAATAGTGTAGCATCAGTGTTGCTTGTATATATTCCAGGAAGAAAACAGCAATCTCATATTCTTGCAAACATTTCAGTGTTGTCTTCTACATGAAGTATTTTTAATAAAACAT
Organism: Ceryle rudis; assembly: GCA_033439905.1. Classification (NCBI taxonomy): domain Eukaryota; kingdom Metazoa; phylum Chordata; class Aves; order Coraciiformes; family Cerylidae; genus Ceryle; species Ceryle rudis. The sequence goes on from JAAGNO010027786.1 coordinate 4,144, forward strand.
ATTTTAATAGTGGCTTGGATCTCATTAGATAAGCAGGCAGTTCATTGTGATGCATGTGAACAGATAACTAGTACACACTGATTTTAACTTCTGCAGTAATAAACACAGTAAAGACCTTTATTGTTAAAAGCCAGGATACAACAGAAATTAAAAAAAAAAAAAAGGTTTAAAAACAAGGTACAGATTTTTCAAGGTTAGAGATCCTTGATTCTGGCATCAAACACATTTCACCATCCACATAAGTTTCACTCTTACTTTATGTGTTTGCAAAAATTACATCTAATGGCTTCTACAGACTCAGGCAACAAATCTAAGACTCCATGGTCCTAAACAAGCACAGCATGTTACATTAAGGAGTAGAGAGCCTTGATCTATCAGTGACTGAGGCCGAGATTGTTGAGGAGAAACAGAAAGGAAAAAAAAAACACCCAGAAACTGAGAAACACAAGTGAAAATTCAAGGAAATAACTTGCTCACCCCTTTAAGAGTGGAGGCTAGTGTTAAATGAAAGGAGAATATCTTTAGAAATGCCCTTGATAGATGGATCCCCATGCTTTAAATAAAGCCATAAAACATATTATACAGTGAAAAGTGTTGAGGAGGCAGCTGAAGCAGCAAAATATTCCCAGTGCTGTTCATGAGAACTCTATTTTCAGAACTGAACACAGAAGGCTCAAAATGTTATACCTGCCTTTTTCTATTAGCAAGTGATATCTGCTGTTAGATTTATCCCTAAACTATGTCAAATAATTTCACAGACTTTTGAAGGTTTACTTGATAAAATCCTAACTGATAACAAAGACAGATTTTGCAGGGAAATGGAAGTCACATTGCACAACATCCCCCAAACTAGTCTAATAGAATATAGTTATCTCAGGCATGATACAACTGGTGGAAGCTGATAATCAGGCCACCAAATTAGATGCCAGGGTTAGAGCTGCTGAACCCTAACCATCAGAGATTGCAACTATTGGCCTTTGTCTGTAGTACCACCTAGTGTCAAAAAACCCTTATCTCCAAACTGAAAAGAACTGGGTTGAACTGCATTGTTCTCCTTTATTTCCTTAGTCCAAAACAACACCAGACTACGTAGGAAGGGTGCCTGGAGGACCTCTTCCATGATGGCGAGCCCAAGGAAGTATCTTTGTTATTTTTATTTGCTCTATGGAAACGTAATTTTGGGCCTAAAAGGAGTTTGTGTTTTTGGCACATCAGACAAAAATTCCCCCAACATTATGCACAATTTTAAGTACAGTTAGTTTTTTCCAGAGTACAGAGCAGCAGAAATGCTGTAGGGCTTCTCTGCACTGGAAGTCCACGCTCTGTTCTGTATTTGTGGGCAAGGGAAAAATGGAATCAGGGAACTTGCAAAGAGAGGCCCTCTGCACATATTGAGGGAGTCCTCACGCAGAACAAAACAGAGCCAGCAACACACTGATGATTCATCCTCCTGCTCTCCTCATGTTAATTCGCTCATGCATATTTTCTTTCAAAACTTTCTTCTTGAGATCCCAGGTCCCCAGATTGCCTAGAGATGTGGTCATGCAGGGAACCTACCTCCTTCCTGCCCATCTGGCAGGGAAGCCTGCACAGCGCAGGAGCAGGAGAGCTGGGCAGCCCCAGAGCCAAAGCGCCTGCCTGCCAAGACAGGCGAGATGCCTGACTGCCAAAGCTGGGCACCCAGCAGTCCCTCTGGAGCTGGGAGCTCCCAGCCAGCTGGCACACTGAGGAAGGAGGGCAGCCCAGTGCCCCTGGAGCCCTGCAGTCAGAGGGTTGGGAAGCAAAGGGAGCCAGATTTGGTGGCTAACTCACACTGGGGGCTGCCAAGGTTTGGGCAGCTCGTGAGCCTGGCAGCTGGGAACTAGCCAGGTAGGCAAGGTGGCATGTTCCACTTCACCCAACGTGACCATAGCTTTTTGGATGTTTCCCCTCAAAACCTTTCTAGTGGAAACCAGTTTTGCTCCAGAATTTCTTACTTGCTGTGCTTGGGACTTCCCAAAATGTGGTGTCTAGAAGAAAAGTTCATAATGTAACTGTAGGCACAGAAAGCTCACAACATGATTTCAAATTAAGCTAGAACAGATACAGCAAATGTGAAAGGATACACAGCAGGCACATTTACTAAATCAGAATGGAGTGTGTCAACTGTGAATTCCCTGGAGATCCAGCCAGCCTTTGAACATGGGCTTCATCTGACTAATGAGTAACTGCCATGGCAGCGTCATGTATAGTTTGTAGATTTACTTATAAATTTAATATAAGAAAAGGCCAGAGAAACAAGATAAAGATTAAATATATAAAAAAATTTGGAGCTACATCAGCTAATTGTATAGCTGAGGCAGGAGGTGTTAATTACAATTATAGACGAGCCAGATAGTAATTCATATTAGTGAGTGTAGAGCAATTATCAACCTGCTGGTTTTCTTGCTATTCATAATATACATGTTTTCCCATTTTTGATGGAACATAATAGCTGTATTGAACAATGAACAAAACAGTAATGGATATAATGCCTCTTTAGGTAACCTACAGCTGTGATGTGCAGTATTATCACAAAGATATTCTGTTTAATTTGAATAAGTCACTATCCAGAAAGCTAAGTATTTCTACTGCTAGACTTAAGTAGAAAAACTGTCACAGGCATTTCACAGATAGACAGACACACTTCGTTTCTTGCATTAAGATTTACAAATACAAATTAACCTTGACTGGACCTCAGGCAAAAGTACAGTTTTAATTATGCACCAGTAAAAAATTAAGAGTATCAACATCAGTACACCTGTTTCTAAGTGATAAATTAGAAGCATTTCACTGATGTTTGATTGAAGAAATATAGTCTCCAAGCCTGGCAAATGCAATATTCCTAAGTGCTTCCAATTGACTTGGTTTAATATGGCTCGCCCAGGAGAGACCATGATATCATTGTGTTAGCAGCCTTATCATATATCATCATTGTATGGAGTACTAGAAAGAAGGCATTAAAGACAAGGTGACCTGATCAGGAATAGGTCACTTTGTGCTTCCAAGCCATACCCAAATTCTTCATCATGCATTGATTCCAATATCAAGGCACTGGATGAACTGTTAGTGCACAGCTTCCCAGGCAGAATGCCGGCATAACCCAAAAGTCCTGTAGACAGGGGACTGGCAAAACTATCCTTTCGCCATTCACAGAAAAGCAAGGTTCTGGTTTACTCTACCAAACATTTCTGCTTTGTATTGTGCACACCCTACTGTGAAAATCCTTTTCAGTAGAAGGGGAGTTGCACACATGTAAGCAGACTTCTTTGGCATGAACTCTATGTATTTGTACATACAAGATACTCCACTAGTATGTTTCTGACAGTGCCTTACCCTTCATCACTCAAGCCTTAAACAAATGTTAAAAAACCACTATTTACTTCATACTGAAGCAGAACACAGGTCTTATTTTGAACATGTACCACTGTCATTTCACATGCTTTCCATGTATTTATGCCACTAATTCAGTCACAGTGAAATTCAATACAAGGATATGAAGCTACTATGCGATTTTTTCTAAAGACTAGTATGTTCCCTGACAGATGTTTATCAGCTAACAGGTACAAATGGGATATCATAATTAAGGTACATATTTTCTGTCTCTTTAACAATAACTGAATCTGAATTCAGTATTTTAAGTGCATTGAGAGAAAATGAAATCCCTCCTAGGTTAATGTACAAAACAAAACTTCACAACTTTAGCAACATTATTTTCTTACTATTCATAATTTTAAGTATTTGTAAACTTCAATGGCAGGAATAATGACTAGAAACAACTAAATATTTTGAACGAGTTCCATGCCTATTTGCTCAAATTTTAAAAGAAATTTGTTTGTGTTACATTTGCACCACTTCTGTGTTTCACTTCTGGATTACATTCAGCAAAGCCACCTGCCCAGCAGAAGATTTATGTATCGCATGTCAACATAGCTGCTATTTTGAGAGCTTAGCTGAGATTTAAAGCAAGCATACTTTTTATGCTTTCTATGCATCAGTAAATATATGTGTCCTCCTTTCTCCAAGTATATATATAGGTTATCATCCTGTCTTAATCTGTGAATTTTCTTTTTCAGTGTGAGGGAAGGGAATGGATCAAATAATTCTGACATTATATAACATCCTGGAATTCCTAGATCCCTGGAGATCTGACAGTGGAAGGGAATCACATTAGTGTCATAAGCTGATACTTATGGACAACTGTTAAATATCCAGCAATATGCTGATAACAAAAATTTTTGTGAACCTGAAAATGATTGTTCATATACACACTGTTTGTTTTTCTCACAAGAAATTTCCAGATGAGGCACTAGCATTTTCAAAACTTTGAGTCTGAACATGTTTCAAAGCATGTTTCCATCATCCCTGTGCTGAAATTCTCAGTATCACTATGACAGCATCAGGACACGTGATACCAGAGCAGAGGGCTACAAATGAATTATGATTTTCATCTCTACTTCTTCCCTCCCTAATACTCAGACTCAGCAATGTTGTTACTTTCTTTGTTGTTAGTGAAAGATAATTTTCTTGACAATAACGATAATTGCATATGTCTCAAACCTTGTAGATACTACACTCTTAATCCAAGGAATAATTGCAAGTGTAACCTCACTCTATCAAGCCAAATAAATCAAACCCCATTACATTTCACCTCAGATGAGTGAGAATGTCAATGAAATTCAAGTACCATTGTTACTAGAAATAGTAATGGAACAGAGACCCTGGGCCACAAAAGCAAAAACTGATTGGTGCCAGAGTACCACTTTCACTGGAGACAGATGAAGACGGAGGAGTTGTCTCACTTTTAGATAACTTCAGGTAACTCAAGCTTGCAGTAAAGACAACTCAGAAGTTTAGAGGAACATGAAAAGGGTCCTGTCTGGCCAGAAGAAGTAAACAGGAAATTTGCCAAGTATAACAACTGTCATAAGAGAAGTAAACAGGTATTCAGTACACTAAAATACTGAAGAAAAGGAATTTACAGAATTTACATGTGTGCTCTCCCTATGTGATTCACTGCAAAATTCTTTACTGACTTCAGTAGAAGCAAGTGGGTAAGACAAAAGGAAATCGCTTCAAGTTGCCCCAGGGGAGGTTTAGCTTGCACATTATGAAAAAATTCTTCACTGAAAAGGTTGCTGAGCACTGGAACAGACTGCCCAGGGAAGCGGGGGAGCCACTGTCCCTGGAAGTATTTAAAAGACATAGAGATGAGGTGTTTAGGAACATGATTTAGTGGTAGGATTAGCCATGTTAGGTTAATGGTTGGACTCAACAATCTTGAGTGTCTTTTCCAATAGTAACAATTCTCTGATTCTATGATTCTAATATCTTATCTTTTCCACTTATGCTTGATATGGACATAACCACATGTTCTGTACAGACTCATAAGCAACTGAAATATAAGGAAATAGTTTTAAATTTTAAATGATAGAATTGTAGAATCATTTTGGTTGGAAGAAACAGTTAAGATAATCAAGTCCAACCATTAACCCAGCACTTCCAGGTCACCACTAAATAATGTCCTCAGCACCTCAACTACACATTTTTTAAAAACCTCCAGGAATGGACAACTCACCACTTCTCTGGGCAGCCTGTTCCAGTGCTTTACAACACTTTTTGTGAAGAGATTTTTCCTAATGTCTAATCTAAACCTCCCCTGGTGCAACTGGAGGCCATTTCCTCTTGTCCTATCTCGTTGCCTGGGAGAAGAGATCAACTCCTACCCTCCTACAACCTCCTTTCAGGGAGTTGTAAAGAGCAATAAGGTCTCCCCTGAGCCTCCCTTTCTTCAGGCTAAACAACACCAGTTCCCTCAGCTGCTCTTCAAGCCTTGTGCTCTTGACCTTTCACCAGCTTCATTGCTCTTCTTTGGACATGTTCCAGCACCTCAATACCCTTTCTGTCATGAGAGGCCCAAAAGTGAACCTAGTATTCAAGGTGCAGCCTCACCAGTGCTAAGTACAGAGAGAAAATCACTTCCCTACTCCTGCTGGCCACACTATTTCTGATACAAGACAGGATGCCGTTGGCCTTCTTTGCTACCTGGGCACATTGCTGGCACATGTTCAGCCAGCTATAGATCAACACCCCCACGCCCTTTTCTGCCAACACTTGGCCTTGTTGAATCTTATACCATTGGTCTCAGCCCAAATGTTATTAAGTTATATTATTAAGATAGTATGTTATTAAGATAGAATAAACTTTAGAAGTAATACTTTGGGATATTTGTTATTGATAGTCAAGCATCAGAAATGACCAAATATAAATAGAGCTTAGAGATTAGTACTGGTTGTATCTCAGCTGTAAGTAGCTTCCTCTGTATCTGAGCATCATCACTGACAGTCACTAGAAATGAAACTCCATATTGATATATGTAACAAATTAATCATTTGTCATATTTTCCTTGGTGCCTGTTCAGGTAGAAGTTACAGCTTCCAAGGTATTTTATAGTGAATGAGGTTAACTTTAGCATCCTTGAATGACACCCTCCTTGAAGAAATTTTGATGCCTATAACTATGCTAGCTGAGTCCATCTGTACTTGTTTCAGTGAGAACAGAACTAATTCTGCTCAGTCTTCTCTAACTGCATTTTCTGAAGTTAATGACATAGTTTTTATCAGTGTCAACTTCTAGCAGTGATAACACTTGATGTTTATATTTACTTCACAGCAAGGTTTGGTGTGAAGTGGTGATGGTGACATAATTGCCATCAGGGGGATGGGGTTCAGTATTGGTTTCATATATATTTCTATTTATTTCATTTTATTGTTCTTATCTGCATTAAACCTGATTTAGTTTTTTTTGTCCAATCCATAAGTCTGTCTCCCTTATTCCCTTTCTCTTTCCCTTGGTTAAGGGAGAGGTGTTAATAGAGAGTATCTGTCACCTGTCCAGTGGCCAGACCAGCCCTAACCTTTTGACACTACCTCAGCCATGAGTTCCTTAATGGCAGCTTCTTGTTCCCTTGTCTTTCAGTCCTGTGTAAACTTTTGCCTCCTTTTCCCCCAAAGTTGACAGGCACTTCATATTGTTTTGATCTGTTCCCAGATAGTCCTATTTCTGCCCAGCTGAGGATGTGGCATCAAATACAGCTTTTAAGACTGCTGCACTCACATACTGGTGTTTACTTGGAAGGTAATAGTCCAAGAACCATAAGTCTGACACACAAGTATAATGCCATCCTAGGAAAACAACTAAGTAGACTTAAGTCTTTATTTTGGGCATAAAGCACAAACTCTTTGGGGAATATCTGGAGTAAAAAAGCAGTAATGGAGTAACTGAAGAAAAGCTAGATCTCCAAAAATGCATAACAGAAAAATTCCTAAAGGTTTTCCATTCTGTGTGCTGCTGTGATTTAGTTACAGAAATTCTAGACATAAATTCCAGAGCAAGAATAGATGTCATCAGAGAGTGATGCAGAAGAGGGGGTCATAGAGAACTTTTCACACAGGCTCTGAGCCATAAAATATGGGCATCTTTCACTTCTGAACATCACATAAAAACTGACAAAATTATCATTGCCTTTTGGGGCATAGGAAGACATCTGTTGTTAAGGATAGGTCCAGTGTAATTCTTATGCTATTACATCACAGATGACCTCATCCTGTGGGACATAGCCATCACTTACATTTTGTTTGTCTTGACAGAGTTGCATTTGGCTTCACACTGATAAATGTTAAAAAAGAAGTAGACTATGCAAGAACCTCTACCATACCAGAGTAGTGATCTGAGGTATCTGAAACACTGAGCACAACCTACTTCCCAAGTGGGAATTGCTTGTGTTGGTGAATTTTGATGGTACAACTTGAAGCAAATTAAATACATTTGTGCTTAAATATAAAAGAAAAAAAATAATGAACAATGCATTGGGCAGAGTAGTACCAGAATACACAGTTCTGCATTGAGTCTGCAAATATGCCTCACAAGCACATTCCTTTTATACACTTGTACTGCCATCAATCCCAAGAGCATGGGGCATCTCAGCCCACCATGTGGCCATCCCCTAGCTCAGCTTTGCTGCCCAAAGTTGGTCCCTGAGACTGGGCCCCTCAGCATTCGCATTCCAGGACAGCTACAAGACATTGCTGAGGCTGTTTCTTATCACCAGGGGAAACTTTACTCCCTTGCAAGGAGACCTGTCTCTGTCATTTCTTCTTCCAGACAGTTTAATTCCCTCTTGCAGTTGGGCCTTCTTGCCCACCATGACAGATCATTTCTCAGTCACAAATTACCACTGCTGAGTAGTTACAATTAGAATTTTCCCTTCACTTGGATGTGCTAGGAAAGCACACTCTGAGACACAAAGCAAAACTCTACGTAGGTTTTAGGTAACCCCTTCTAATTCTATTCTGTTCATTTGTACTAGAATTCAAAATTAGTCTTCCCAGGAAACATCTGTAGAAGACTGAAATCAAGATCAATGTAAACATAAAGCATAAAAATTTCAAACAAAAATGGTCTGTCAATCACCATTCACTCAAAAAGAAGACCCACTGTTGTGGTTTAACCCATCAGGCAGATAAATACCACAGAGCTGTTCATTCCCTGCTCCCAGTGGGAAGAGGGAGAGAACAGGAAAAAAGGTAAAACTCATGGTTGAGATAAAGACAGTTTAATAGGACAGAAATTGAAGAAAAAAAAAAAAAAAAAAAAAAAATAATATACAAAACAAGTGATGCACAATGCAATTGCTCACCACTGGCTAATGCCCAGCCAGTGCCTGGGCCGCGGGCCACCACTCTCTGGCCAACTCCCCCCCAGTTTTATTGTTTGGCATGACATATGGTATAGAATATCTGTTTGGTCAGTTTGGGT